>CAAKHG010021098.1:0-41628 GCA_901007715.1 Dactylopterus volitans
CGTCCTCTCCATCCGTCCTCTCCATCCGTCTTCTCCATCCGTCCTCTCCAGCCGTCCTCTCCAGCCGTCCTCTCCATCCATCCTCTCCATCCGTCCTCTCCATCCGTCCTCTCCAGCCGACTGCAGCTGGCTGCTCCGAGGGCAGACATGTCAGTGCGGGGTGAAACTTCAGTCTACTCAGCAACTAAAACTAAAGCTTAATTATTAGTAATACATTTAAAAGTACTGTGAAGTTGCATCCAGCTTGTAGTTCATGGTCACTGGTGATAATCAGCCAGAGCGTTGGCTTGGTGTCGATCTTCATACAAACCAAAGTATCTGAAACTTTACTGCTGAAACTCCACACTGACTTACAGCCCCACTACTACTGATGTTGAGTAACAGCGGTTTCTTCTTCTTCTGCTTCTTCTTGATCTAAACATCTGGCCTGCTGATTGGTTGACATTACTGTCGGCCATTTAAACTGTTTCCATATTCGACCTGACGTCTCCATGCCAACCGAACCCTCATGTCTCCTCACCAATCTCAAAAGATCAACGTATCCGTCAGAATCTAATGCCACTTTATGTCAAAACTGATCTGTTGCCATGCCAACCACTGGCCAGAGTGGAGGGGATTTCAAGAAAAAAGTTTAAAATGAGATTTTAAGCAGAATCTGCATTCAAGCTATTGCAGAAATAAGACCTGTCTACACTTGTGCTGTTTGTTTACACCCACCAGCCATAAGATTACGACCAGCGCGTGTCCACCATAGAGTATAATACAACACATCAGCCATAAGATTACGACCAGCGCGTGTCCACCATAGAGTATAATACAACAGCCCTGCAATCAGTTCTCCCTTCAGGAGTTTAATGTAGCTAAACATGCAGTGGTCTTAATGTTTTACTTGACTGGTGGTATGTTCTTGTGTCCTTTTACCTGTATCCAATCTGATCCATATCTCCAATTAACCTTTTGTAAACAATGAAAAAAACAACCCATAATGCCTCTGCTGCCTCACACTCTCAATTCTAAAAGTTATGCTGGTTTTTCACACTGCAGCTTCAACCAGGTTTCTGATTCCTGGAGGTCCCAAAGCCTCCTGGCTCACAGGCTCCATGTTGGAGACCCAGGTTTGTTTGTCCGACTCTCTCTGGTCTCCCTGGTTCCTGGTAAAGCGGCTGCTTTAGAAGGTGAACTGTGGCTGCAAACACACACACACACACACACACACACACACACACACACACACACACACACACACACACACACACACACACACCCCCCGCAGGGGTCTTTGTCTCACTGCTGAAGTCCCTTGGTTCTCTCCTGCTCACACATCTTTCTCCTCTCTTTTCTCTGCTCCTGGTGGCTCTTTTCTCGCAGAGGAGTGACACCACCATGGACGATCAGGACGATCAGGTGGAACCAGCTGAGAGCTGCTGGACGTCCCTCCTGACATGAGCAGCGGTTCGTTGGAGCTCCTCTCACACACACACACACACTGACAGAAGAAGCTTCTTCTGAGTCGGCAGGTTTTGGGGTTAATGGTTCTTCACTGTTTTTCAGTAAGAGCTTGGTGGCACACACACACACACACACACACACAACGTCAGTTACATTTCAGCAGTGTGAGTTCAAGCTGACGCAACTCGACATTGTGATGAAAATTATACTCATCATCCAAATGTCGAGGAGGGATGTCAGTGGTCACTTTGCTGAAGGACACTTCAGCCAGCAGGTGTGGCCGTGCAGCGTGAGGCGGGCCCACCCCTCGCTCCTCTCCCTCCCCTAAAAGTGAATAATTGATTGAAACTGTTGTCTGTTGAATCAGTTTCCTCATTTTTTCTGGTAATCTTCCTTTATATTCCACAAAGAACGATTGGTTGAAGGTGCTGTTTGTTATAAGCCAATAATATCAAGAGGAGCAGTGATGGACACCAGGATGGACACTGAAGGTCTGAAGCCCAAATCTGAAGGTGGAGAAGGACGTGAGTCTGAAGAATCTTTCAAATATTCCCTGACATGGATGAAGATCAGAATCACTCGCAACGTCTGCTTAATGGTTCCTCTCCGATGACATCATCAGCGTCGCCGCTGTCGTCTAAATCTGGTCAGATGGTTTCGAGTCACTTTGCTAAAAGACAAGCAGACGATGAAAGCATAGACTCATAAGCATCATCATAAACATGAACCTTTGAAAAGGTCTGGAATCATCTGAGACTGTTTGGGACTGAGGAGGAACCTGAACGCATCATTCACACACCGGCTGGAAGTGAGGAGATGAAACACACACAAGCAGACTGTCAACCAGACAACCATAATTCTCCATAACTCAAATACGACGTTCAGCTGAAACAGAATGACAATAATGACAATATGAGATGTTTTTCTGGTAGTTACATTTATTTTTGTGTCTCGATTGGGTCACTTCATCTGGCTGAATATAAGCTTCCGTTGCAAAATAACAACAACAACAATAATAATAAATGATAATAACATGATCATTTCTGGTAGTTACAATTATTTTCGTGTCTTGATTGGGTCTTTATATCGCACTTCATCTGGCTGAATATAAGCTTCTGTTGCAAAATAACAACAACAATAATAAATGTAATAACATGGTCATTCCTGGTAGTTACATTCTCAGAGTGATAATAACAGTGCGTGAGCTGCGCTCTGTCGTTACATAGTAACGCTCCTTAAAGACGTGACGTACTTTTCATTTGGCTGCTTCTGTCAGAGGAAGTGGTGACCGCGCTTCCTGCTCGCGCGGACGCCCCTCCCCCCGCGCCGCTCTCGCCCCGCCCCCTCCCGCTGCCCTCCCCCTCCCCCCGCGCGCAGGCAGGCGGAGTGAATGCGGAGCGCCGAGAGGGGAAAGCGGAGCTCGAGCGAGAGGTTAGCCAGCAGCGAGAGAAGAAAATGGCGATCACGCAGGACGAATGCCTCCCCTCGTAGATGCTGCAGACGCGCTGACGTTCTTTCCGCCTTACAGCCGCTCTCCTTTCCACTCTGTTGCACTTTATACTTCAATGAGGTGAGGCTGCGTTCCCGGGGCTTCGTTTCCCGCCTGTTTCCGCGGAGCCGGAGCATCGTTCCAGGCGCAGGGACACCGCGGGTGGAGGGGGTGGGGGGCGGCGGAGACAAGTTCAGCTGCCGTTGTTGTTGAGTTAGCTTGGACGGGCTAAGCTAGCCTGCTAGCCCGCTGAGGGACCGCAGTCTGACGCGGCCGTGTCGAGCCTCCGGGCGTCGAGCCCCGCGGTACCCGCCGATGACTGGCAGCTGGAACGCGCCCGATAGGGAGCCTTTGCCTCCGCGGGCAGGTAACTAGCGCCGCCGCTAACGAGTGCGCATCAAAGTTAACCTTCGCTCGCCAGCTGTGCGCGAATTCCCGTCCAAGGGCGAAATCTGCTTTCCTCGTGATTCGCTGTCGTTGCTATCAGCAGTAATAGATTACCCGAGCTATCGCCGTTATTTAAACGGCGCCATCGCTGCGTTTGACAGCGGCCACGGGTAAGTTAACTAGCCGCTTTGTGGCGTTAGCCTCTGGCTAGCATCGGCGTTAGCATCCGTGCTAATGGAACGACGCAGGTCGGTCGGCGGCGGCTGCGTCCGCTCGTCCTGCTCTTTCAGCGTCCTGCCGGGGCTCCGCGGATTTCCAAATGTCACCACACATTCAAGGGCTGCTCCGGAGCCGCGGTACCGATGTTAGTTTGGAATATCGCTCGTTAATGTGCAGAATCGTGTTTTGGCTAAGTGCGTCTGACCCCCTCTGTTGGCGCCGCGGCTATTTACCTTCACGTTCGACCGCGACTACGCGGCTTTGCAGCCGTTTTTATGCCCTCGGCGCGCCGCTCCGGCACGGTTGCAAACACCGGGCCTCATGATCGAGCCGCCGCGGGCGAGCAGGAGGCTCAGACGCCGAACCGCTGCTCCGGCTGCGCTGGAGGAGCAGCGGGCGCGAGAGGAGCCATGTTGGTTAAGCTGTAAGTCAGGCAACAGCTGAGATAATGGCCGATCAGGACCCGAGCTGCGACTCTGACCCACACACACGCACACACTCAAACACACACACTCACTCTGCTGCTTTATCTGTAATTCCCAGACGCACACGTTCACCTTGCTGGCCTGCAGATTAAGGGGCCCAGATCTCGCTTTTCCCTGTGATGCAGATCAACTCGCTTTTCCTCATAGTTGAAATGCTTCTCATACAGCAATTAGACGGGTCTCTTAGTTTGTTTGTGTGTGTGAGCGCGCACGCTTGGTCTTGACTAGACTTCGCCTACATCCACTGTAAACAGAAGCGGTCACACGTCCGCAGCAGATGCCTCCATGACTGTTGTTGGGGTGTGTTGGGGTCTCTGTGGTCTCCAGCATCTGAGCGATTAACTCTGCTCTGACCTCTTTCAGAGATTTGGAAGTGGAAGCTGCTGCCACCAAAGAAACTGAAGCATCTTAACAGGTGAGTGTCACACACTTGTTGTCAGAGTGCCATGAGGGGAACACCACTTTATACAACATTAGTGGTCAGTGGCCTGTGGGCGCGTGTGTGGTGGGCAGCCACAGGAGTGAGTGAGTGTGTGTGTGTGTGTGTCGGGGGGATCCAGGGTGGGCAGCAGCTGCTTATGCAAGCACATGCAGTTCCGTTTGAATTGAATTGGAGGGTCTGGTTTGGTCTAGGCTGCATTGTGCTGAGTAAGCTTTGCTGTTTTAAAATCGCTAAATGAGAAGCCAGCGTGCTGGTGTTTTGTGTGTGGAGAGGTGTTTGTGCAGCTCATTGTGTCCATACAGTTGGTCTACATGCAGCCACACAAAAGAGCTGTGGAGCGCAGCGAGCGGCTCCGCGGGCCCCCGCCGACCTGCCCTCTGCTTTTAGATCCCGGATCTGTTTATGGGTCTCGTTAACCTGTACAGTTTCCACAATTAGGTGGTGTTACTTTGATGGTACCGTAATCGCAGTGAAGCGGCGCATCAGGCCGCCGCTCAACGCTCAACATCTCCAATGTTGTCCGTTTGCTTGAAAATATCAGTAAGAAGGTGTAAAGCACGCCAGTGACCTCATCATCCGTGCGGCGGTCTGACTTGGCCGATGACTCTGTGTGGTGTCAGATCTGTCCAGCTGGGCGTTTATTGCAGCGTTTGCACCAACAAGTTGCCGTGTTCTCCACCGCCATCATCAGGACGCCCAACGACGGCGTGATTTGGAAGATTTGTTCATCCCTCCGCTCGTGTTGTTGTGGTGTGGAATCTATGTCAGGATGTACTGGAGCTGCTCGAGCGTCGTGTGGTGACTTCAAACCTTATAGAGACACCCAATGTTGGTCTTCCTTCTGCTTTGGAGTGTGCGTGTGTGTGTGTTGCTAAAGTAACGTAACAGGAAACTGCACTAAGTGGGTTACCTGAAGTGTTGGTCACACATGGTCCTGGTTTCCCCACACTAACATTTTGATGATGATTTGCTTCATGAAAATCATAAATACATTTTAGCATCGACTGTATCCTTTAACTTGTACATAAAATAAAAGCTCCCCCTCCCCGAGTTACACAGAAACAGCACCCTGCTGCTTCCAGTTATTTCACTTTCAGTTCTGAGTGTTTGTAAAGTGGTTTCACTGTAGTGTAGAAGAAGGTTGTTTTGAGGACAGTGGGGCGCATTTATAGGATGTTTTGTGTGAGATAATATCCTGAGTTTAACACTTATGGAGCCTTTGTGGCACCAGTGGAATTGTGTAAAAGCCCAACACTTGTTTTCTTATTGATGCCAGGCTCTCGTGTGCTGTGAGACGTAGACTCACATTCTCAGGAGTCTGTTGTATTCTTGATTATAATACCTTGGGCAGATGATGTTTGCACTAAATTAGCCCTAGCTGGCTTGGCATTGTTAGTTTTTGGAACAATGTGCAGTCTGGGTTCACTTTCTCTTTGCGGTTGGCTGGTGTTCTAGAAAAGTTGTGCCTGTCTACGCCGCATTCCAAATTATTATGCAAATGGTATTTTTCTCTGGTTTTCCTAAATAATCAATGCAAATGACAGTCAGTAAAATTTTCAAGTCATCCACCGTAGGGTTGGCATAAGGGTATAATTCGATTTTTATAGAATAAACCTCCCAGTGATATCAGTATTTATTTTTTTGAAAATAAAATACTCAAATTGCACATTTCCTAATTATTATGCACAGCAGAGTTTCAAAATGTTTTGTAGGTTATAAAGAACTGAAAATGGTCATTTGGCAAATCTGAAGCACGAGGAGGTCATATTTACTGAAATCAAGCTATTACAGGCAGGTTGCGTGTTAACAGAGGACCACTTCCTTGTTATCACCTTCATAATTCTTGCATTTTTTGAATTTGTACGTTTTTGGAGAGTTTCTGCTTGAATTTCTCTGCAGGACGTCAGAAGTGCCTCCCAGAGCTGCTGTTTTGATGTGAACTGCCTCCTTTCCTCATAGATCTTTTGCTTGAGGATGCTCCAGTGGTTCTCGAAAGGGTTGAGGTCAAGGGAGGATGGGGGCCGCACCATGAGTCTCTCCTACTATGCCCATAGCAGCCAGTGACGCGGCGGTATTCTTTTGCAGCATGAGATGGTGCCTTGTCATGCATGAGGATGATTTTGCTACAGCTCTTCTTTTCGTACCATGGAAGAAGGTGGTCAGTCAGGAACTCCATGTACTTTGCCAACCTTCAAATAGCTGTGTGCTGGTTTGTAATGGCATTTTAGCGCCCGCGCCCTTAATCCGATGCATTTGTCTGGCAGAAATTCGATGAATGCAAGAATTGTGAAGGTGATATCAAAGAAGGGCTCCTATGTTAACCGGTAACCTGCCTGTGAAGATGCTTTTGATTCAAATAGCTTTTGATTTCAGTGAACATGACCTCCTGATGCTGCACATTTAACAAATGACCGTTTTCAGTTCTTTACAACCTATAAAATGTTTTGAAACTCTTGTGCATAATAATTTAGAACTGTGCGTTTTGAGTTTTATTAAAAGAATACTTATCATTGGGAGGTTTGTTCAATAAAATCAGAATTATTATGACTTGAAAATTATACTGACTGTCATTTGCATCGACGTTTTGAGAAAACCAGAGAAAAATATCGTTTGCATAATAATTTGGAAGGTGGTGTAAACACTCATGTGGGTTTTATGTCTTGTTGTTTTCAGCAGTGGAAAGGCATATCAAATGACTATAAAATATCCAACTACAGATAGCCATATTTGGAATGTAATAGTGCAGTGCTATAAATTCCTAAGGTGTTGCAACCCCGCTGGATCGGCCGGGGATGGTTGCCCTCCTCCACGCAGTAAAGCCACACCTGCAGGCGAGTCGCAGAGACGGAGCTGCAGCCTGGTGACCTGTGCAGGCCGGGACAGAGGCCCGGGGCAGAGGCCCGGGGCAGAGGCCCGGGGCAGAGGCCCGGGGCAGAGGCCGGGGCAGAGAGCGAGCCACCTGCAGCCGGTTGCAGCAGTGCTGTTTAGTCGCGCACACGCCAAACGGTGTGCTGCGAGTCGTTGATATGAACTGTGAGAGAATAATCTTTGCTTCTGCCAAACGTGGAGCGCGGTTCATCTTTGTTCTGGTTTTGACTGTAAAGTTTTGCCGCAAGAGGATCAGGATATTTAATGGCGTATATTTTTTTACTCTATTTCTTGATGCAACACGCCTACAGATTTTTGCACATTAAGTTGGCATAATGCTTTACATCAGTTAACCGCATCCCCCCTCTCTCTGAACTGCACTTTTTTAAAAAGCTTTATCTTTGCATAATTTAGAAAAAAAGTACACAAACTACAAAAATAACAAACAACATACAGTGCAGGAAGAGACAGAAAGCTGAATGGGCTTATCTGAAGCCCCCACTTGCAGTTAAAATTTCACAGTGTTATAGAGAACACAGAAATATGACTACACAAAAGTAATGGTAATCTAATAATGCCAAATTTATATAGCAACTACAGTAATAATAAATCATAATAAAAACAGGAAATGTGCGTGTGCTTGTGCACCTGTGTTGACTCCTGACCAAATAGTAAAGGTAATCGTCACAATAAGTGAAACAAATAAAACAGGCACATCACATTGGGAAAAGCAGTTGAAGTACAGCAGTTAAACGGTCCTTAAAGCGTCTTTTATAACAATTCAGAGAGGAAGAGTTTCTTTGCCAGGTGGGAAAAGCCGTTCCATAATTTGGTACCACTAAATCTTATCAAGGATTGCAAGTACCTTGCACCTCTGCAAGTGAGAACTTTAGGAGGATGGAAATCTGAGGATTGTCAAATTGAGTAAGAATGAACTTGTGAATTTGAATTAAAATAAGTCTTGAACTGCTTAGGAATATTCCCTCCACTTGATTGTATCTTATAAATGAAAACAGATATTTGACAACCATTGATTTCATAAATGGTAAGAATGTGGAGTAGCTGAAATAGAGGAGCAAACGATATGAGATCACTTCTGGGTATCTTTAGCCTCCTGTGACGAGTTTGTAGAAAACTGGATTCATTCATGCCGTCCAGTTTTGAAAATTTGAACTTTGCGTGAGATGCTGTGCTCCCCAGGCCGTCCCACCCTCCTCCGCCAGCAGCAGGGCTGAATCACTTTTCTATTCAGAAACATATCACATTTCTTAAGTTACGGTGACCGGAAATGAACCGGCCTTGATCCTGACTGCACAGTTGAGGCTTGGGGTTCCCTACAGATGACCTGGAAACGTCACCCCTCCCGGCGGCGGGCGCTCGGAGCCGCCGCTGCCGGGCTGTTTGTGGTGATGAGATCATTTGTTGTCATCCTCTAATTGATTGAAGGCTTCCCTGAAAGGAGCCTCCGGCGCTCAGCCTCAGTGAGAACATGCTAATGCAAATGAATGCAAATGACGTGCTGTTGTACATGTAAATTAGCCACGCGACCATCCTCCAGCTTTTGTTCTTTGAGGACAGACAGATCCGTGTGTGTGTGTGTGTGTGTGTGTGTGTGTGTGTGTGTGTGTCTTTGCATGAAAAATGTCTACTTCCACGAAGCCACAAATAGACTAAATACCGTCTTAGATAAATTTGAATGTCCTGGCGTGACTCAATGCTGGGAACAAAAACCACTGGAGGAGCTGAAGCCCTCAGATGTCTGATTTCTACCTGCTGGAAGCCCAAATATAGTCTGCTTATTTTTAAAGTGTTACGGCTTCATTTGACAGCAGAAGAAGGAGAGGCGACGGCACATGTGAGTGGGCGGGGCCAGATTAGAAGTGGTTCTAAACCTACCTGGATGTAGTGGATTCCTAAAGGTGAAGAGATGAGCAGAGAGGCAGGTGAAAAGATATTCACGGCCAAATTCTAAGCAGCTAAGAGTGAGGGAGAACTGTCGATTTGCTTGGTCCAGGTGATTTACTGGATTCTTGAAGCCATTTTTCTTGACTTTATGTGGTGGACAGACCTCACACAAGCACCTGCTCAGAGCTGCCGTGAATATTTACATCTGCCTCTGTCACTGTCTCTTACAGTGTCGGTCTGAAATGTGTCAGATGAATAAATCCCAGCGATTTCCACTGGATTATCAGTTTGTCTCTGCCAAGAAGGCGACTGGTTGATTCCTGGTTGTCAGCATGTTTGAGTTTCCAGAATTTACAATACAGCCTGACCTACATGTAGAACTAGCAGACCCAGCACACCTACATGTAGAACTAGCAGACCCAGCACACCTACATGTAGAACTAGCAGACATCTTCTCAGAAACATGCTCGTCATAATCGTGGCAATAACCCGTTACCTCTTTGCTTGGATCTGGACAGTTGGGTTCATTTCCAAGGAGGCATTACCAGCACCTTGGTGGAGGTCCGTGTTCCAGAGTGCCCTTGTAGTATCTATTCTTAAGTACCTGTAACTCTGGAATTCCAGCAGCCTCAGAATGATCTCCACTGCTGGAGAAGTGGCAGTGAGCTTGCTTTACTGTAACATTTCCCAGCCCCTTTTTTTGTCATAGGGGCAAGAATAATGTTTATAAAATGTAAAGTCAGACAAGCAGGGACTAACCAGCAAAGTTTCAGCCCGTTACAACTTTCCTGCTCCTGTACTCGTCAGTGTCACACGACCGTATGTGTGCCTGAGACCAGCAGGCGCTTGGTAACCGTCCACTGCAGGAGCAAACCCTCGGGACATGTTCAGGAGGGCGTGGAGGTGGATTTTGAGGCTCCCGGTGACACCAGCTACAGAACTGTCAGATCCTCATGTGACACCCTCCAGCTGAGCATCACCTCCGGTCACTTACTGCAGCTTCTACATGGAAGACATGAAGACCATGGAGGGCTGGAGGGGGTCTGACAGACTGGCCTCATTATCGCACACAATAATTATTGAGAAATCTTCAGCAGATATGCAAAATCTTTTATATATATCGTGACACAAACTATCGCAGATAATGACGGTGTCCTACTGTGTCTATTTGTTTGGCTCAAGAATGCAACTGTGCGGAGCTTTTTGTGCTCACTTATGGAAACCTAATAAGCAGGAACGCCGGCATATACTCGCCATCATGTGTGATGGGGGTGGAGCACTATAGCGGCCATCTCTGCTGGATCCATCAATCTCGAGCATGGCGCCCATCTTATGGGAGGCTGAGTGGTTGGTTACAATTGTACGTTCATAAGTTCAATTTGAAATAAAATGAAATAATTCTTTGTCACTTTACATTTATATCATAACAACATTAGTCATGGTAATAGTTCAGCGCTTTGACGTTTTGCTGTAAATGGATATTTATTCTACATTTAAATTCTCACTCTTTCATTGTGATTATTTGATGCTAACACACTTGCTGGATGGGGAAGGAAGGCAGGTTCTGCTCATGTTTGTGATCTCCGTTTGAAGGTGGAATTCACTCATAGGACAGTCGAACCAGCCGCATCTGACACGTGGAGCACTCATGAACTTAATGGTGAACGGGGTCAAAGAGCTGATGGCAGCTTGAAACCTTTAACAAGTATATCATGACAGCAGATTCCCTGGGGTGTAGTGTGTCTGTGCCACACTAACGTAAAGGTGCTCCACAGGCTTTAAAACGCACTACAAGTTTCAAGCCTGTGCTGCAGAGTTGTACAAATGTCGCTAGCGACTGTTGCTAGTGACTGATGCTAGTGACTGATGCTAGTGACTGACAACAGCTCCTGTCCACTTCTTTCATCTCTTGTCTGACCGGTGTGCAGCCATCAGCCATAAGATTACGACCGCCGCGTGTCCACCATAGAGTATAATACAACACATCAGCCATAAGATTACGACCAGCGCGTGTCCACCATAGAGTATAATACAACACATCAGCCATAAGATTACGACCGCCGCGTGTCCACCATAGAGTATAATACAACACATCAGCCATAAGATTACGACCAGCGCGTGTCCACCATAGAGTATAATACAACACATCAGCCATAAGATTACGACCACCGCGTGTCCACCATAGAGTATAATACAACACATCAGCCATAAGATTACGACCAGCGCGTGTCCACCATAGAGTATAATACAACAGCCCTGCAATCAGTTCTCCCTTCAGGAGGAGTTTTATGTTGGATTGTGATTGAATGTGTGTGAGAGAGGTGTTGACATGTTTGAATGATTGTTACTGGGACTGTAGTTTGTGACGCTGTTGGACTGTGCTGGGTTACACTGGGAGGGGTCCCTAATATTTGGGTCATCCTGGTGCATATGACATCGATTTACCTGCACAGGCAGGCCAGCCTGGTCTGTGCAGGTTTCACTGGCAGTGACATAAGCTGCTCTGGTTCTCATAAGCATGGATTCATGTCAACTTTGTCAGGTGACAATTTTGTTGTGGAATGATTTTATCATGTGTGCAGCAGCTTTGGAGCGAATGCTTGCTAACAGGTTTTGCTTTTGAAACGGGACTAAACATGAACTCGATGGCTCACCTGTCTGCAGAAAGAGAGAGGTCCACTACTACTGCCTCCACTACTCTGGGCCAGATGATGCGCTTTGCACTTATGTTGTCTGCCAACTGCAAAGAAGCTTTAGCAGCTTAATGTTGCTCAGGTGCTTCCTAAACCAGCCTGGAAGTCTGGCGTTGATGCAGATCACCTTCATGTGAAAACAGCTCAGAGATGTGAGCAGGGCAGAGTCTGAATGACCTGTCAATGATTGGAGATGGAACCCTCACACACATTCCTCACTTACAACCATTAACTGCAAAAGTGACATGCAGCTCAAAAATCTTGGACCATGTTGCATGTAAAAGTAACATAGACGACAAATTGCCCGGCTGTTAAAAGATGGTTTCGTTGTGAGGTTGATCGCTGCACCATCTGTCGCCAGGTTGAAACACAGTGGAACGTTTTTGGAGTAGCAGGTTTGATTTCTTCTGTTTCTCACTTCAATATTATAATTATTTCGGTGTTTTGAGGTCCCCACACCCTCCCCAAGTGCTCCGTCAGCTGTGGCTGGCGGGGGAAGGGCGGTTGTCAGCCCATTCATAAACAGACGCTGTCTGTAGTGCGTGCGTGTGTGTGTGTGTGTGTGTGTGTGTGTGTGTGTCCAGGAGGGCCCCACCATGCACTGCTGTTGTTGAACCCAGAACCATCTGCTTAAGTGCTTTATGGCTAGGAAGGAAGGTGAGGGGGGCGGGAACAGAGGGAGACGGCTGGTGAATTAAGTCGAAGCATCTGCAGCATGGACGACCTTTTACTGTTTGATTTGAGCATAAACATAATCACTCGTCTGAAATAGTTATTTGAACACGTTCAGAACTTTAACGATGACGAGGATGTTGGCGAACACCCTCGTCCTCCGACTGCTGTCAGGATGATGACGTCTGTCTCTGCTTGCGTCCGCATCCTTCTGCTTTTACGTTTGTCTTTTTTTCATCTTAGCACATCAGATACTATTGTTTTATTTTTAATTTAAATCTTTGTTATACACTGGTCCTTTAAATTCTTAAAATGTCATGAATAAAGTTGAACTAATAAAATGGCCCCGGGGCCTCGGTGTAACGCCGTGTAAGTAAAACGTCCGTCTGAGAACAAGAGCAAGTTGTGAAAATCTTCAAAATATAGTGAACACTTGAACAGATTTTGTTCTTGCTGAGTCTCAAGCTAACATGGGTTTTTCTAGAGTCCACGTCCTCCGCTGGAGATGCTGGTGCTGGGCGGCATTGACTGCAGGTGATGAACATCGGTGTCTCATACGATCACACGGCGGCTGCATTCACTCATTTATGAGACACAGGTAGCGCCGACAGTCTCTCCCTGTCAATTCATCTCTCCACCATTTTAACAGTTGATGGATTTATTTCAAGGACTCACTTCTACCACCAAAATCAAATTTGATCTAAGTTAATTTTCGCTTGGACGGAGTTGTAATGCAAACAAAGGTTTACATATCAAGTTGTGAAATCTGTAAGTATAAAAGGGCAACTTCAGCATGATGAAACAATATCAAGACTTATTCTGTAAGGCAGCAGGCGTGGCTGGCTGCTCCAGAAGTCTCTCTGGAAGCCAGTGAAGCTCCAGCCCTCCAAACTCTCAACAGTCTAGCTGTTGGAGTGTTCAGGGTATATTGATCTAAGCAGGGTTGTGCAAACAGCATCATACCAACCACTGATACCACACAGGTCCACCTCCATGCCAGCAGTTGCCGCCGCAGGTCCCTGGGGAGCCTCCATGTGGCCTGGTGAATGGCAAACGTGGCAAAAACACCTGCCCGCCATATATAGTCAAGCAAATTCTATCTCATGTTTGGTCAAAAAAGAGGGAGACTGGTGCCAATGGCACCTTTCCAGAGGGCTCAGAGATGAGGCCGGTTTCAGCTGTCGGGTGGATGAGGGCGCCGGTCAGCTGGCGAGGCACGCTGGCTGTCACGGCACTTAAGTCGCTAAATTATTGATACAGACACATTTTCATCAATTATGGTGACTAGTCAGGACAGTCCTAGATGCATGTTGGTGTCAGGTCTGAGCGGGGGCCTGCATGGTCCAGACTGGCTCCACAATGTCACATTTGATGCTCCAAGTTGAAGTTTACATAGTTTCTGTGTTTTGTCATTAAATTAAAATGGTATCAAAGGAGAATATCTGAATGCTGTAGAGCGTGTGTGTGTGTGTGTGTGTGTGTGTGTGTGTGTGTGTGTGTGTGTGTGCTGCTTCAGCATCTCTGCATGTCTCTAAGGTAAATGCTTTGCTGTAATCTCATTATCGGATTAGACTGCGGCCTGCAGCTTTCTCCTGCAGGCTAACTGCCCCCCCACAGGGCCCAGAGCAGCTAAACCCAACACA
Source organism: Dactylopterus volitans (assembly GCA_901007715.1). NCBI lineage: Eukaryota > Metazoa > Chordata > Actinopteri > Syngnathiformes > Dactylopteridae > Dactylopterus > Dactylopterus volitans. The sequence goes on from CAAKHG010021098.1 coordinate 14,253, forward strand.
CACTCTGGGATTGCCACCGCCGGAACACACCTGTAGAAAACTAATGGCGAGAGTTTCACTCAAAAAGAGCAATAGTTCATAAGCGTATGGCCATAATCGAATGGAAACAGAAGCTGATGGTTTGCGAAACACTGAATCCTCACGTGACTGGAAATGGCACACTGACGGCGTGTCAAATGTTGACACAGAAAGACGTCATTGTTTATTAAAGATTATGCTCCTCAGAAACACATGCTGGAAAAAGTAGCGACGTGTTCATGTTCAGCAGCCTTCAAGTATCATCTGCTTCTTCTGCTGCTTCTATGAACACTGCAAGTGTTTGAGGCACTGGGGAGACCAGTTCCTGTGGTTCTGAAAGTGTGTTTTCCCGTATTTTCTTGGTGAACAGTTGGTATTGTAGTTTGAAGCTCGGAACATCTTTAGCGGTGACAAGTTGGGATTGCAGGCAACTCAGTGATGGTGTCACACCAGCAGAATGTGGTTTGAACCTTCCCTAGAAAAGATGTCGGGTCCAGAGGAGGCGGTGGTGGTTCTGGATCAGGTCCATGTCCGGTTTCGGTTTCCTCTTCGTTTGGTAGATTGCATGGTAGTTACACCTCACGGGTGGATACAGCAAAGCGTTCCCAGATGCTGATTTTTGGAAATGTTCCTGTTTCTTTTGATTTGCCACAAACGTCAACTGGGGCTCAAGGATGAACTGATTAGGTTTGGTGGTCAGGGGTCAAACGTCAAGGTCATTGTGACATCACAAAGCATGTATCTGGTCATAAGTCATGCGCTGATGATGTCAGCGTTTTAGACAGTCGTCTGATGGCTTGTTTTCAGTCGCGTGATTCTGAAACTGTGCTTAAAACAAACGGAGGGCAGGAAGTAAATAGTGCAGATTCTGCCAGTTTAGGTGGATTACGATAGAAAGGTGCCTGAAACAAGTCAGCAAATATGCGGGACGTGATCCAGACCTTCTGAAGAAGACTCATTTTTCAAAAGCTTTAAAGGAGCTGCCTGCTATGGAGTGCAACCACCACCACATTAGCAACCAGCTGCTTCTCCAGACGTCTTTCTACAGCAGACAACTAATGAAGGCAGACAAAAGTACGGGGGCTCACAGTGACTCTCTCCTCCCGCTGACGAGATGATCCTGACATTGGTTTCTCTCTCTGGTAACCCAGGTTACCTACCGGAGCCCAGGCTACCCACCCCACCTCATTTAAGTTACACAGATGAACGAATGACTCATCAGATGTAATGCTACCGTATATAGACCTAATAAATGTACGTTATTCAGTTTGACTTGACAAAACTTCAACAAAGTTAAAAAAAAATTAACTCACGTCAGTGTCACAGAGGAAAGAAAACGTTAACTCTAAGCTAATAAACAAGTTACCTTTTGAGGAAGTGGTGGCTGCACACACGGGCATCATCCGACTCTGCTCCTCCAGAGCGGAGGCCAACATTTAAGAGCCATTTTTCCGTGAGCTTCTTACATTTTTCCCATGTGTGAATGACAACGGTAAAAGCTCCTGCTTTTTTCAGGGTTTGAACAACCATAAACGACGCAAAACATCGGCATAGTGACTTATCCAGACTATCGACTATCTACTTTCTTCAGCAGTAAATCACTTCCTGCCCTCCATTTGTGTTTTGCGCCCGCTGCTCAACACGGAAGTGACATAAGGTGAAAACCTCCTATAGATGGAACGATGGCGTGCTGACGCTGCTCTTGGCTAGTTCCGTGAGCAGACATCATCACTGCAGCTTAAGGGAGGTGATTCTAGTTTTTTAATGTTTGGCTGATGCCAACTTCAAATTGGGCACATAAATCTGAAAACAATGAAATGTGTCAGTTTCAACATTTGATATTTTCTTTGTGCTATTTTCCATTAAACATGGGCACAAACAACTCTTTTCCAAGTTTCTTCTGTGATTGATCAGAAGTGACAAAGCTTCCACCACAAGTGATGGTCTTCACAGTCTGCATTTATGGGACTATTGTCTCTGTGACTGAAACCAATTTAAGGAGACTAAAAAATTACACATCGTAATGCAGTTTGCTCGGGGGTGTGTGTGTACATGATGTGGCTGCTTTGTGTGAGAGATGATGTGGAGTACGGCGTCCTCAGCAGGCATGACAGTTACTCAGTTCTGTAAAATCTGTCTTGTCCTCAGGATTTGTCCTTGAAATCAGCATTTTTAAATTTCTTAAATATTACAAAATCCAAATTGGAGCGCCCCCAATACGGTGCGATTCAGCTCTCACAAGTTCGTTAAGATTTTTTTTTTCTGTCAAATTTGGTTAAAGTGCAAGTACAGTAACGTGGGCTCTTTGTCCTCCTCAGGGAACACGCCCACAGAGGGATGAACGTTGGATGGAAGAGAGAGAGAGACTGAGTGAGTGAAGTCGGAGGACAACAAGATTTGGGGCGGACGGAAGGTGAGACGGGACGCTGACGTTAAAACGTGATCTCAGATTGATCAATGTCAGTGGTCCATTTTGTTTTTGTTGACGACTTGGTCATCAATTTGGCCTAGTTAACTTTGTAGAATCACAATAGGATATGAATTAATTGTTTATTGTGCCACTGATTTTTCATTGTTAAGGGAGCAGCTCACCTTCCACAGAAACCTTTGTCTTCTAACGAGGTCCCGTTGGAAGTGTGACCTCCAGATATTAAATGTTTCCACACAGTAACCAGGGATATGATTTAGTACGACCAAATTAAAGAGAATTATGGTAAGCTTGCAGTTGTTTAACAGCTCCCAGTACTGCAGTTTTAAATAGTTAATAAATCTGGTGATACATGCCTGGAGTCATTGTGGTCTCACCTGGCATCTAATAGAAGACCAGACCGCTGTCGCTCAACATCCACCGAGTTAAACTATCAAAGTTATTGGTATCACAATTGGCAGTAATACATTAATATTGGTGTTTCCACTAGGATTGAATGCCTCTTTTTCATAGCTCACTGGAAGGTGTCCATGCGTCTGCTGAGGTCTGCAGGCACACGGAAATGCAATATGAAAATACACTAAAACATGACAGTTATCAACATTTAGACTCTTTCAGTATATGTATTTCCATCTGTTCTTTTGTCCTAAATGAGGATGCATCAACACTGTTAATCAGAATCAGCTTTATTGGCCAAGTGTGTGCATGCCAAACAGGGAGTTTGACTCCAGTTTGACTCAGTTCTCTGTACAAACGTATAAACTCACTGACAAAAGGACAAAGAGGACAAAGAGGAAGATAATCGATAATACAAACATGATTTATGAAATTTAAGGGAATCTTCCCCAGATGGCATCTGGGGGGAATCTGTCGGATATCTTTGAGACTGACAGCTGAGGCTCATTGCTGCTTCTGCTGTGATGACGAGGTGCTTTGCAGGAAGAGCGACGGCATCGTTGCATTTGGAGGAACGTCCATCTGAGAGCGACGGCGGCGTTTCTGTCAGATTGCCGCCTCCTTTTGTACTCTGATGGCGTTCCCTTTGCTTTCACTGTCCACGTCCTGTTCTCCCTTCCCTTCAGCCTCTTTGGTTCCCTCAGACGCGTCACACATGCCGACCTTGAGACGAGTGCTATGACAGCAGAAGGTCACTTTATAATGACACTAATGATGACGCCGCTGATGCAGCACTTACCTGCTGGATCAGACTAGTCGGCGTCCAGCACCAGACCTGGTTCTGTATGTGGCCCGGCCCAATAGACCACACGGGTTCATTGGCCAGCGCTTTGCTCAGTGCTGGTCCATGTGGCACGTGTTAGCGGCCCGCGCTGGTTTGCGTTTCCTGCACACGCTTGACTGCGGCAAATGCCGCCGTCCCCGGCTGGTCCACCGTCTCGCCCCCATGACCCCAATTCCTGCCCGTCTCACATGAGTGTGCCGTGAGACGAGAGCCTGTGTTCGACTCTCTGAGCTTTTGTGTGTCAGGTGCCTATTTTACTGTCAGTTTTGCTCTCGACTGTAACGGAGTCCTGTTAGATTGCTACATTTCCTGTTTTGATTCTTCATAACAAGAGCGTTTGAACAGCAAAAATAACAAGGCACTTTTATGGGAAGAGAAAAATGGAATCCACCTTTTTGCAGCCACTGGTTTGACTGCCAGTCATGGCGATCAATCAGTCTGCTGCAGATCAGTTGGACCTTGGAACGCCCCGCTGTAACCCCCGCATGCTGGGCCGACACGCTGCAGCTGCGATGTGGCCATGCTCCTAACTGCAAACCGCCTTTGTGCGCTCGGGCCGGCTCCCGCCCCCATCGGTGTCCCCGCAGTGCAATGTGCTGAGCTGTAATGGCACCGCTGCTAGCGCTTATGACACTGCTAATAATGCTGTTTTCCATTTGCATCGCTGTCACAGTTTCCAGTGACTCGTATGGGCGCACCGCTGCGACAGCTGAAACCACCGTCATGGCGGTGAAGGCAGGAAGGGGAGCAGAGTCTGTCCGACCTTGAGTCTGTCTACATGCCTCAGCTGCTCTCTGGGTTCTTCATTGCTCGCCAGCGTGCTGCTGCTGCTCCACCGTCTTCCTGTATTGTCAGAAGTGGCGATGCGTCTCAGTCCTAACAGCAGCTCAGTGTCTGGGTCGGTGGTACCAGCCTGTGAACGGGCACCATCTGTTGTTGTCATGGCTGCTCTCTCCTCCCCTGGATAATGTGTGGTACCACAGTCCCAGTGGAACCCCGTCAGTGCTGAATGCTGCTGCTGCTGGTCCTGGATTTGTCCAGCTCACCAACACTTTGGATCTTTGCTGTTGATCTCAGCAGAAATATGAAATAATGATCACTCCTGCAAAGCTTAAACATTAAGTGGATTAATAGGAAAATAACCTGCAACAAATCTGATAAGGTTTAAGATAATTGATTAATTAAAGATTGCTAACTTTCAATACATAATAAAAGGATTTCTCCACCTTTCTTTGTCTTGCACTGCAGGGTTTTGTAGTACTTGGAGTATTCCTGGATATCGAAGACATCACCAGTATTTGAGAACATGGTGTCAGCACAAGCTGTTTTCTTATGTTTCAATCACAAAAAATGATAACCAGGAGATCAATTACTCATGAAATTGATAATCAGTTGCAACTCTACACACAATATATGTGCCAAAAAACAGTAAAGTGAGACAACCATATACATGCATGGATGAATTCATCCTATGATGCCATTCTGAACTGTGAGGTAGTGAACATAACTAGATGGTTGCACTTTATCAATTAAACTCCAGTTGAGAACCAGTATCAAGAAAATGTAAAATTAAACCTTGATCAAAATAGTCGGCCAGCCCTTGGGTCTTCAAGTGTGGAGACGTGAATCTGGCGAAATATAATCACAGTTGGCACCAAACAGACCAGAAGACCTGAGGAATCCACATGCTGCCAGCCTCCAAACATCTGGGAATGCAAAAACAAAGACTCCAATTGATAATTTCATCCCGCTGAAAATAGATCGGCCGCGTGAGGTCGCTGTTTGCATCACTCCTTAGATCGATATGAAATAAAATCTATAGTAGTGGGGCCATTCATTAATTCAAACTCAAGGTCTTGTATCGTATGTTGATGATGTCACGTTATTGAGTGATATGAAAATGTTCAAAGTGATCTAAAATAAAATGATTGACCATTCTTTTAATGCAGGTGTGCATGGATAAACATCTGAACAAAATGGGCAATAATACCCAAGTACTTCTGTTGCCTACGACACCATCACACGCCTCGTACTCATAAAATGGCCATATCTCAAGCAAAAAGGTAAAAGGTTGAAATAGCTTGTGGAGGGTTAAATTCTGTATTCAGAATTGTTTTAGATCAAACAATACCATTAAAAATGGGATTTTTTTTTAATTGAGGTTTATGGCTCAGTATCGATACTTGAAATTTATTTTAGTTAAGTAACCATAACAATTGATTTTAGCCGCAGGCTGAACTGATTACAGGGATACAAGCATTTGAAGGTACGCGGACGATAACGTCCTCATAGGCAGTAAAAGCAGCAGTGTTGGCTGAGCCTACCTGCCAGCAGGCCTCATGCACAGATGCTAATGATGACATCAGCAATGACTCTGTTGTCTTCAAGTGTCCCAGTGAGCCTGGATGGCGTCACTAGCATGAGCAGCTAACCCAGGAGCGGCTAAACACTCGTCAGCTCCCCTTGTGTTCAGCGTTCCCCACGGTGGGGCTGACGGGCGTCGGCGTGGGAGGACGCGTGTCGAGCCCATGGAAGCCTCAGTCATGACTCACACGCTGAACCTGAAGCTTTTCTATAAGGGAGTTTTGGTGTGCGTGCATGGCCCATGAGGCCCCTCCCACTGCTGATGTGACAGTGGTGGAAAGCCAAAGAAGTGTGCTTATCTGCTCCCACACACACTCGCTGCACACGCAATCTTGCGCTGCTGCGTGCTGTTTCGAAAGCGATGCAGACATGAACACACACACACACACACACACACACACACACCTCCATGGATGGCTAACCACACTGCCTCATGTTCTTCAGCTGGTGTGAAGCAGACGGAGCTGGAGGAGGAAGAGAACCATTCCATACATGAGGGTACAACAGGGCCACGTGCTGTTGTCTTGCTTAGACACGCCCAGCAGAGTTTGGAGTGCCAGGAATGTTGCCATGTCAACATCATTACCCTCGTAGGAGCCCTTCGTTGCCACTCACATGTGTCTAAAACGCCTCGCAGCTTCTGGCATTTAAATGAAGGTGCATGGGAGTGCTGCTGCTGCTGCTGCTGCTGCAGCCATCGCTAAGCAACCGAATCATATTCCTCAATTAGTAGTGAGTCCTATGAGGCAGATGTGGATATATTAGAGAAGAAGGAAGGAAAAGACTCTTGAATTTCCCTCACAGAGGCCTTGTAGCTTTATGGGAGAAGAACAAACCTCCTGGCCCCGTCTTTCATTAAGGAAATGAAGGTAAAACTAGTGCGCCACCTATTTAAAGTTCTGAGCTGATGTTCTTCAGGCGTTTTTCTTTCTGTGTGTATCACTGTGTATCACAGAAGAAGGAACCTGACAGGTCGTGCAGCTCCAGGAAGTCTTGATGAAGTCTTGATGTTTGGACCAGAGGCTGTGATGTGTCAGTTGGACTCAAACGAGGCAGATATTTTATGGTGTTGGTTCACCGTGGACATGCTTGAAGCAGACAATTGACTGGGATGAATGTGTGTGTGATGCATTTGTTTGAAACTGAAGATTTCATTTAATGGTGAAAATGAAAACAAAATTCAAACAGTGCAACATTTGAACGGCCTCTCTCACTGGTTGGTTGGTCTCAGAAAACCGATTTTTAAACTGAATTAAAGGATAATCCTAAAACCTCAACTTAACTTAACCCACCGCAAAGCAAATGCACTCACATAAACGAGCTCCCCCTGAAGGGAGAACTGATTGCAGGGCTGTTGTCTTCTATGGTGAACATGCGGTGGTCATAATCTTGTGGCTGATGGGTGTACTTTAAAATGTAATGTAAAGAAGCAAAGAGTCATTTTTACGCTATTTTAGGAATAAAAGTGTCATTCTTTCTGCCTTTTTACATTTGACCACCTAGAAAGTGATAAAGCTTTTGTTGTCCACACAGCCGAACAACCCATTGTATGTTTTTGGGTGCATCTTAGTTTAGTTCCACATCTGTTGTACTCCCCCGCTCCAAATTACTTGATGTAAAAGCAGAAAAATACTTTATTTGCTCTAAGATTTTAGCAGGTTTGCTACTTTAGCTCTTTTGTGCTCTGTGTTTTCTTTGCCCTTCACTGTTGTGTGTCTGGCGTGTGCTACACACTCATCAGGCTCTGGCGTGAGGACCATAACCTCTGTGCCTTTCATACGTGTCGGAGGCTGCAGCTGCATTCCTCTCGCATCAGCCTCAGTGACGAGCTCCTTTAACTGCTCGCCCCGCCTTTTCCACATTCCACTTCTGTCCTCTCTGCTCGCCCTCCTCCCCGCTTTGGTTTATCGCACGATTTTCCTTTTCTTTTGTTCACATTGCCCCACAGCCACCCCACCCCACCCCCCTCTCTGTCTGTAAGATGATAGCAGCAGTCGGGTTGCTGCCAACTCCAGGGGCCCTCATGAAAGCCGTTCTCAGACTGGTGGGGTTGGGGAGGGGGAGGGGGGGAGAACACCCTGTGCTCTATGTACCGAGCTGCAGCAGTGAGTACACCAGCACACTTTAAGCTTTAGAGATATGAATCCCGATACTCTGTTCATGTACTTGTCCTCAGCTAGCAAAGCAGGATAACAAATAAATATGTGCAATTAAATACCCAGACAAATGTCTGAGTTTATGTGGACGCGTGAGAGCAGCAGTGTGTAGACACTCGGGGCTGCGAGCTAAATGTCAGATTTCAAATCCAATTACAAATCTTAAACCACATTCAGCAGTGCCATGATGAACGTTGCTTCATGTGAAGAGTAAAACATTTTCTCCATTATCTTGATTCGCACTGCCTTCTGTGGGTGAACACCCCCCGTCATGCGCTCCCCCTTCATTGGGATTGATGGAGGTCTGTGCAGGAAGGCTGATTAACATTCAAACATCTCCTATGGCTGGAAGCTACCAGTCATGTTTTCGCGATGGGAGGAGCTGCTCTACATTTCTCCTGTGTCTTATTCCTGCTTCCATTCCTCCTGTCTTTGGGATAATGGTGTTTCCTTTTTCGCGATAAATCTGTATAATGATGATATCATCGCTGTCTGTGTGTTGATTGGTCCCATACGGCGGCTCAGCAGCTCCTGGCCGGCTTCACGTTAATGTGCTGGCTGCTTGCCCAGGTGTAGCTGGTGAGCAGCCGGTTACCAGAGGAGAGAGCGGCCTCACAGGGCTCTGCCATGGTGGCGGCCGCTGCCCGCTGGGTATGAAGGAAACCTATTTTCACTGATGTTCGTGGCTTTACTTTAGTTTCACGTGTTAATGAGTTGTAAAAAGACGAGCTTGAGCAGATTTGTCCACGGTGGTAACACGGCCATGTTTGACCGCACACTGGCTCATTGTCCACACATGGGCTTGTTTGTTCTTGAATCATGCTGGCGAGTGAACAGAGTGGTTGCTATTTGAACTGGAGGTTTATAAATAGAGCTGAGTACTGCTGCAGCCGGCAGAGAGCAAAAACACCAACCTGCACCAAGGAAAGGTCAGGAGACACACACACACACACACACACACACACACACACTTATACACGCTCACTCACTCACTCACTCTCTCTCACTCTCACTTTCCACTCTCACTCAGTCTAGCTCACTTCTAGCAGTCAGAGCCGCCGGTTCACTTTCACTGAGCAGCGTCTGCATCTTCCCCTCGCTGTTGACTCTCCTCTATTCCTTTTATTTCTCTCCCTCTCACACTGTCCTTGTCCTCAGGATAAGAGGTTTGCTCGCCATAGCGACCTGGGCCAGCGTTGCCAGCTTGTAAGCCTGTTGTGTAACCCTAATCTAGTCTGACCATACACATTCACTTGTCTCACACTCCAGTGTAGCACAAGCAGGACAAGGAGAGGAGACTAATTCGACTCCTTCAATGGGACGGAAGGGAGGCGAGTAGGACGCTTCACTGGCTCCTTCACTGGCTCCTTCACTGGCTCCTTCACTGGCTCCTTCACTGGCTCCTTCACTGGCTCCTTCCTTATTCTCACACCGGCACAGAGGCGTCAGTGGAGTGAAAATGAAGCCTATCGGTTTGCTCTGTGGCAGTGCTCATTGGACATGACAGAGCCTGAGCCTGAGTAATCGAGTTATCAAGTGATTGTAATTGAATTAATAATTGCACAACCGCAGCCCTCCGTCTATGGTTGGAGGACTCAAAGTCTCCCTTTCGTTGCTTTGCCACAAATGAGTAAAATAGAGTAAATTTGGTTGGTGACATGTAATGACGGCGCCACATGAATCAAAATGGTGGATTGTTGACGTGATTGTTGATGCTGGTTATTGATCTAACTTTCTTTCCTCTTTATTTTGTTTGTCTCCGCCTGCAGTGCCAGAGCATACCGAGTCCAGGCAGAGTCCCAGATCTAAACCACATCCCTTCCCACACACGCACGCACACACACACATACACGCACACACACACACGCACACACATATTCAGTGTTCAGCAAGTCCTCAGAGATGCCAAGGGGGCCCGATCAGCCTGCTGCCCACTCTGACAAGACCCGCCTCTTCAGCCCAGACCCTTGAGGCTGCGCCCTCTGAGCTTTGACATCTCCCTCGTCAACCTGGGAACCAGAGGTCACCTGTTCTCCATTCAGCCCGGGGAGGCCCTCCAGCCCAGCCAGGAGCTGCAGCCACCTGCCGCACTCACAGGTAAAGTGTGAAAATGACAGTAATGATATAACAACTTCATTTGGAGAGCACCTTTCATACAAAAACCCTAAAACAAAAAGGAGAAGGTGCCCACAAACAACAACAACAAGGGACATAATAATAACAACAATCTCTTGAAATAGTGGGATTCTGTGTTACAAGAAGGTAAAAAAATGTTTTTGTTTTTTTAACAGTTTTTATAAGTTTGGACCAAAGCTGAGTTCCATCATTTGGCATCATCATTAAAAAAGGCTGCATCTCCAAATATCTTTCTGGTTGGAAAAGAAACGCGTAACTAGCGCAAAGCGGTCGGGTCAGTGGATGACATTCACTGGATTCTGGCTGCGTGTGAGCTCAGACACGCTGGCCTCGCATAAACAGGAAGACAGTTTGTAGTTGCTTTCAAATGGAAAACAAATGCTCGAATGTGGGTGTGTTCTCGCTCACAGACCAATTAGTCTCCTTGTGTTTATCTCCCAAATTGTCATCAGCGAGGTGACAAAATGCATTTTTTCAACATGTTAAAAAAAAGAAAGAAAAAAAACTGCTCTGAAAAAGAAAGATTGGATTCTCTCTTGGCTGCTGATGCACCTTGTTTGGTGAAAATCAGCACAGCTACCTTTGTGTAACCGTGCAGATGTGAGATAGCCAAGTGTTGATGTAGGCTCAGCAGCCAGCTGTTATCTGCTCCTAACACCCCTCTACTCGCTGGTTCGTCTGACTTGTCTAACACTCGATTTCTCTTCTGTTGGCTTGATTCTCCCTGACTGAGCTGTCTGTCCCGTTTCCCTCCGATCCTGCACCACCTCCCACTTCTGTTTGATTGCTCTCGTCATCTCCAGCGCTGTCCAGCTCTGTTTGATGGTCTTCCTCTCTCTGTTTCCAGGCATGGCTCCCATTCGGGATTCCGTCAGCCACTCCCCTAATCAAGCAGGTGACTACACATCGCCTCTCCTCCTTCCCCATTCCTCTGCATGTCATTCCTTCTTTCTGTTTTTCTGCCGTTTTCTTGAGATCGATGGACTACGTAGGCACAGCACAGTCTGACCCGACCGTGAATAATGATGCATTTTTATTGTATATCGGGGTGTATCAGAGACAGACACGAATGCGTGAAAAAGCATGTGGGAAACGGCGCAAGAGGAGACTTGGCAGCCGAGCAGAGGCCTCTCACCTCCACTGCATGTGAAAGAAAACGGATCAGGAGATGGTCGGTTTGATGAATGGTTTCTTTCGCAGCAGCAGGCAATTTTGACAGACGGCCAAGAGTGAGGAGTAAGCAATCAATGTCATAAAAGAAAAATGTATGTGAGGTCTTACATGCTGGTATCCATGTCATAAAGTGGTGCTGAGTTGGGATGCTGCCGTTCCAGTTTTTACGTACTTCATAATTCTCAAATTCCAAAGTTTTTGCCAAAAAGAGCCAACTTCATTACAGTAACCAACCTCGTTCTGCAGGAGGCTTGTATGCCAGTAAGGGTTAGATGGGACCTTGATAGCACCGCTCCATTTCCTGATTGCTGTCTTGCACACGTGAGCGAAATTACCAGCACAAAATGGCTGCATCTGTGGCTGGAATATTTTGGCTTAATATTTGTACAACAGGAGGAAATGGAGGCACCCTGTTTGATCTTGTATAGTTTATGCTACAGACTGAGTGGCTCCTATTGCTTATATTTCTGCCCTGATCGACTTTTAGTGTGTTTCAGTGTTGAGTGAAACTGTCCAAACTGTCACTGCTATGAACATAAGTTTTATCATAGTCGTTGACTGTCCAGCCTCGGTCATTACGACCTCCTCTTTGCCAGTTCGTCCCATGAAGTTGGACTTAAACTACAAGTCCTACTTGATTTTGATATTTTGTTGCAAAAAATTGATGATTGTTGCGTGACATGAAACATATTAGTATAGAGATTATTGTGTCAGATGACAACTGATTCTGTTGCGGCACTTCGATGGCTCCCTCATGGGTGCTGCCGTAATCACCCAGATTTTCTCCTGTACATATCAAACATGTTTGACAATATCGGGGCGGGCCTGAGACGTCTGCAAGCATTACCAGATAATTTGGGCTAAACATCAGTGCAGACCCAGGTGTCAGGAGAAACTTTTCCACCTAATGAGTGTGAAAATGGGATAAATCGACCCCAAACTCTCGTGTGAGCTCAGCTTTGCTCCCTCCATCCTTCGGCCCTCCTGCTCTTCACAGTCCAGTGCCATCTCATCTCCCACTGCCCTTCCTCCTTTGCCTCCTTCAATCCTTTTTTGTATCTTGAGCATGACTTTGGGTCCTGCTGTGGTGACAAAATGGTGGCAGCTGCATCCAGGCTCAGATCCTGGCACAGATTTTGCTTCGAACAGCTGGACAACAGAAGGTTGTAGAATAAAAGAATACAAGGAGTGGAGGGTGGAGAGGGGGTAAACTGTATATTTTAACATTTATCATCACGTTTCATTGAATTTTGTACATGTCACAGACAGCGATGAATCAACGTTGTCTTAGCAGTAATAACATTTTGGAAACATCTGCGTCTCCGCCTCCTTCTAGGTCTGGAGCATCCCTGCTTGGACTCGCAGTATGAGCCCTCTCCCTGGTCCTCTGGCTCTCCCTGCAGCAGTGACAGCAACTGGGGAAAAGTCCTAGTTGACGGAAGCACCGACAAACCCAACAACCCTTCTTCAACCAACTCGTCTGTCTGGCCCCCCTCCTCTTCTTCATTCTCCTGCTCTTCATCCTCTTCCTCTTCTGGCTGCGGGTCAGGATCAGACCCCGAGTTGGCCTCAGAATGCATGGATGCAGACTCTAGCTCTTCGATTGGCTCCGAGAAAAACCTTGCCACTGTTGCTGCGGCAACAGTGATGATGATGTCAGCAAATGCTTCTTCCTCTGTGTCTTCTACGACTTCCTCTCCCTCCTCCTCTTTGGTGAGCTCTGCCATGGTGGTCGGGGTTTCAGTGAATGGAGACAGCAATGGCAAAAGTCGTCAGGTTATTGGTGGAGGAATTGGTACCATGAGTGGTGCAAATAATGGAAATAATAACATCACTGGGCCTTCCCACTTCTCGGTGGCTGGGTCCAGCAGTATTGGCAGCAATAACATGGGTAACCACAGCAGCAAGCTTGTCAATAACAGTGGTGTATGGGGCACCCAGTCAGGCAGCAACATGATCACCACCGGCGGAGGCACCCCTTGCGTCAATGGAGGGTTAACCCCAAATACTTTGAACCCAAATGCCAACCACGGTGCCTGGCCTCAGAACCCAACCCCAAGCCCAGTTTCTCAGGGCCAACGGCCTTCACAGGCTCAGGGGATGAGTTCCAAACTTGGTATTGCTCCCCAACAGGGCCCCTTGGTGGGATGGGGTGGCATGGCAGCTCCGGACAGCAGCAGTATGATGGAAGACGCTGAGGTGAATAATGGTACAGCAAGCAGCAAAGTGTTAGGAAGCAGCAACAGCGGAAATGGTGGGCTGCAGCCTGCCAACCTCAACACTGAATCCAGTGGACCAAATAACACTATTATGATGAATACTACTACTACTACTACTACTAACGCCACAATGACCTCTAGTCCACCAAACTCTACCGCCTCACCCCAACTTAGTGTGGATTGCTCCTGGGGCTCCATTGGAGGAGGGAATGGGGGTCCACTGCCCAATGGAAACCCGTCATCAGCCTCCCAGCAGCCCCAAGGAGAGCAGGGGGTCTCTGGGGCCTTTGGTACGCCTTGGGGTGCAACTACCTATCCTGGAGACAAGGGTCCCCCTAATGCAGACACTGTGAACCCACAAAACCCTGCCTTAATGCAGGCTGGGAATCCCCAAATCTCCTCTACTGCTGCTTATAAGAGTAATAATGGCCACAATAACACTGGGGCTCCACGCTGGGACCAGGGGCCCACCAATAACCCAAACCATCCTCCGAGCAACATGCCTTGGGGTGTCACTTCAAATCAGATCCCAGGCTCTGCAGGCCAAGTTCAAGGAACAGGGAACCAAACTACAATGGGCCCTCCAGTAGGGATACCTCGTCCCTGGGGGAGTAGTGCATCGTCTTCTTCCTCTTCCTCATCGTCCTCTTCCATATCTAACAATAAGATGTCAAATGGAGAATGGGGATCTGCAAATCATGGTAACAACCATTCAGATGCTGGAAGTCATAAAGGAAATGCTGCCAACAATGGCTGGAAGAGCCTGGAGGATGATGCCATGGGTATGGGGGTTGGAAGTGGAGGAAGTGGAAGCCATGGATTGGCTGGTGTTACTGCAGGCTGGGGTCGCTCCGGAGGAAGTGAGGGAAGCGGTGAGAGCTCTGGAGGTCGATCCAGCTCCGACAGAGACACCAGCCAGCCAAAAGGGGGGAACCGCAGAAAAGGCCCAAATGCTACGTCATTAATATCAACTTTGAGCCGGACCGATGTTGATCCAAGGGTTCTGTCCAACACTGGGTGGGGACAGACACCCATACGGCAGAACACTGCCTGGGATGTCAATTCTCCTGCAAATAATCAGCACCAGGTTCCCAGAGGAGATGAAAGAAAGCTCAGCAGTGGAGGTTCCGGCTGGGGTACAGCAACACCCGCAGCTTCCTCCCAGACGTCTGGAGGTATGGTTTAAATTTGTATGATTCTTGGCTCTTATCTGAATATGTTGTGGGGATATAGACCGGAAAAGTTTGGCAGTCAAGAAGAAAAACACAATTTTATACCACAGCAAAATAGTTGAAAAATTAACTCCTGTCAATGTATTTACAGGTTGGGGGGTTGGTCCAGGTAGCTCAGGCCCAGATACAGGAGGTTCTGGTTGGGGAGAGCAGAGATCAACATCTGGGTGGGACAACAAAGGCCCAGCAAGTGCAAGTGGTGGGCAGAGTGGCTGGGATGATGGATCCAGCTACAAAGGGAACAACACCAACAGTAGCACCTGGAGTAACAATATCAACAAAGATGACAGGTAATTTGTTTCTGCGTACGCAGCAAATGCTAATGCTTTGTTTGAAATGAATGTAACTGAGATGTGTCTGCCTATTATTCATTTTAGGTTTTATCAAATGCCTTGTTTTTTTTCCCCCCCCCAGATCCAATACCTGGACTAATGTGCCCAAACAGCAGCAAGGCTGGGGTTCCAGTAATGGAAATGGAGGTGAGGGCTGGGGTACTGGTGGAGATGGTACCAGAGCCGGGGCTAACAACCACTGGGGGGAACCCCAAAAGGGTGCTGGTTCAGTGGGCTGGGACAGCGACAGTGACCGTTCTGGCTCTGGATGTTGGAGTGAGCCAAGTCGAACCAACACCAGCAGCAGCAACACCTGGGTTGGAAGTGGAGGATCAAATACTCCAGACCAGAGCACTCCAAACCCGGGCTCCAACTGGGGGGATTCAGTTCACAAACCCAACCCTCAGAGTAAGAGCCAGGGCTGGGGAGAGCCAATGAAAACCAACCTTGGTGCCCAAAACTGGGGTGATCTTAAGCCCTGCAATGCCTCCAGCGAGTGGGGTAAAGGTCCTGATTCCAACATGTCAAGAGGCAATCAAGGCCCGAACAAGCCCACAGGTGGGTTTCTAAGCAAGTCCATTTTAGCTGCCCACAGTTTATAATGTACGTTTAGGAAGAGTGAAGATCATTTTTGACACCGCAAATACAATCTAGTGGACAGACGTAAAAGTGGATTGGTTTCATCCTTTCTTCAGGGTGGCTTGGAGGCCCAATGCCCACAGTTGGTCAGAAGGAGGAAATGGCAACTGGGTGGGAGGAGCCTTCTCCAGAGTCCATCCGTCGGAGGATGGAGATAGATGATGGAACTGCTGCTTGGGGAGACCCTGGTGAGTCCACTGTAAATTTCATTGAGAAGAGCTGAACAAAATCTTCATGAAAATGAAAGGCTTGTCTTTTTCAACTGATATCTGTCATTTCTGCTAATTAATCACCACTGATTACAATTCCTTCCCAGGTAAATACAGTGGTGGATCCGTCAATATGTGGAACAGGACTGGCCAGTCAGACCAGGACGGCCCATCTTCTCAGCACCAGCCCCATCCAGCACACAGCTCAATGCCGCCTCCTCAACCTATACAGCCTCTTGCCCAGGACAAAAGCTGCAGTTCTGGTAAGTGGGAATATGTGTTTGCAACGTTATGTCAGGTTTGTACATGAAGCCTAGATGAACTGTTTAATTGGCCGTAATAGCTTATTATTTTAGTAGCTTTATTGTTGGTGCATGGGCTCACCTCCATCACGTCTCTGCAGGGACTCCTTATTGATGTCGTCAGTCTGAGCTGCAGCGAAGCTCTTTCAGTGGACAGACATGTAATGGACATGATCCAGATTCATACCATAATAATGTTTACAGACCCATTTGGAATTGATTTTCAAAAAGTGCAGGTCCCTCGATTATTATTAGTAGTAGTAGTAGTAGTAGTAGTAATAGTGGTATTAGTTGTTGGAGTATTAGTATCATCTTCATTGTAATTATCATCATTGGCAGAATTATTGCTATTTGTAGTCTCATTATTAAACCTTTATTTTACCAGGGGAGTCTTGTTGAGTTTTCCAGATCTTACTTTCAAGGGTGTCCTGGCTGAAGTATGATCCTCCGAGGCTTTAAATTAAGATGGTATAAAATCAACATCTTTTTTCCCAACACAACCAAATCTTTAAAGAAGTATTCACTATTAGCACCAAAGCAGGCGGCGAAAAACAAAGGCCTGCAGCCGTGCTCTCTGCCGTCCCTCTGGATTGTGAGGGTTTTGTAAAGCTGGTTGAGTCATCCTTTCAGAATGCTAAGAGCACTGGTTCCCTCCCACCCCCCTTCGTCTTTCCTCTGTCTCTCACTCGCCTTTTTTATCCTCCCTTTCGCTCACACCTGCCAACTCTGCTTGCTGCAGAAACGCAGGCTTTTGTCAGAAAAAGACAGAAAAAGAGAGACGGTGAGTGGTGGAGCAGGAAGCGTTTCAGTGGACGAGGTGAGGAATAAGTAAGGCGGCTATTTTGTGAAGTGGACTGACGAGGGGACAGGAAGGAGGGGCTGTCGGGGTTATTCGGGGTTTTCATCCAGCGAGCTGAGTGGGGCAGCTAAGTGGACGGCTGGGATGGTTGCTGCCGACTTGGCCTGCCACTCTGAGGTCAGGTCGTGTCTTTGAACACTGAAACAGCGACACGGGAGGTTAAAAGGCAATTATGAGGAAACACAGTCATCACGGTCAGCGTGCTTGTGGATCCAAAGTTGCAGCTACTGAAATTACAGAACATAATCGTGAACACATGCACGGACATGTTGTCATTGTGTTTTTAGTCCCGTGTTGGCTGCAGGTCTGCTGAAGCTGCACCCACACAGACAAGGAAACAGGCTCCAGTTGGAGTGTTTGTGTCGGTGCAGATGTACAGGCGTTATTGTTGTAATGTCAGGCGAGTGTGTGTGTGTGCATGTGTGTGTGTGCGCGCGCGCCTCTGCATGCCTGTTTAGCTGTGCGTGCAGGTTTCTTTGTGTTTTGCATGGCCTGTCACATGAGGGGCACTGACGCCTGAGGCCACCCCATGATCGCTCCTATTTTTACAGCGAGGTATCCCTGGCATGTCCCCAAACACCTCTGGTGGAGGGAGAGGATAGAATGTCTGGGTGTTGGGTCGTAACGCGAGCCTTGTGAACTCATAGTCCATTCGCTCACATGACCACAGATAGCCTCACCTCTGAAAGTGCACAGGGGCCAGCACACACATCCACACACCAAAAGAACCAAGTAAACACTTGCATAAGCATGTTAGCACTGGGTTCCCCAGGGACATGGTCATGGTGCTCCTCAGCCTTTGTTCCCGTCAGCGGGATCATGCTACTGTTAGTGTCTGAATATGAATGTGCCTCCAGGACAGACTTCCTGCACATATTTAAACTTCTTCACATGATGCCAGACAAGCCTGGTCTGGCCGCTCTGAATGGGTAGCGCCGATATGCTACGGAGGAAGAAAACAAATGTCTCGAAGTGTGACCCATACAGTATATGATATTATGTGAATGGATAGCGGGGCACCATTAGGCAATGGCAACCTGCTGTCCGCCTTAAGAAAAAAAAAAAAGACTATTTTTAAAGTTGGAAATATGCCTACTTTTCTCACAAATCTCACAATTATTTCCTTACGATGATTTATTACTGCAATTGTTGTTCTCGTAATTACTTGGAACACATTAGTGGGGTTCAACAGTGTTATTCAACTTATTGTTCCACTTATTATTGGAACATGCATGATAGTGCTGCACGATCAGATAAAAATTTGCAATTGCGATTATAGTGGACAGTATTGCATTTGGTGATTCCGCTGTAAATAAATTGAATCACCAATCTACTTGTCTGGTTATCAAGGAAAATGCAGAGAATAATGATTGATTTCAAGTGTGTATTTATCAACTCAAAACATACAAATACTAAGTAACATAAAAAAAATAAAAAATCTGAAGTTTTACATTTCTGTTTTCAAAATAATATACAATAATAATAATATACCATATGTATGATGTAAATATGTATAATTTATACAATTTCCTCCAGGATTAATAAAGTATTTCTGAGTCTGATACTATGTTCAGTAAATTTTTGTTCCCCTTTTTTGAAAATGAATTCTTCATACTTCTATTTGTGCTGATTCAAGCGTTGATATAAATTGGCGGTGTTGCTGCGGAGAGCGGCAGCTTGAACTTTACAGCTTTTACACGACAAGTCATTCCGTTCAGCGCCGTCGTACCCGAATCCAGAGTATCGCCACATAACAGACGTTGCAATTTTTCGCCACCAACTCTTCCTCCTCACATTCCTGCTCTTCTTCGGCGTCAATGTGGGTCACTACGGTGAGGGCGGACCGGTACGCCAGATAGTCACGTGACCACATAACTGCTGCGGATATTCTAGGCGTAACGTCCACAGTCTTCATACACTTGAGAGGACAGCAGAGCTTTGGAAGAGCTGGAGGAGAGGCGCTGGAGGAGAGGCGGTCACGTTCACAGGCACTCACTCACGTTTATTAATTAAATCGCATCTTTTATGCGGTTATGTAATCGCACAGCCTGACATTGCAATTGTGATGAGATTAATCGTGCAGCACTGTTGCATCATGACCTTACTTACCCTCATAATGGTCAAAGATGAACAGACATCCAGAACGAGCAGAGTCTTTAGTGAACCCCAAAATGTACACCTTCTAGATGAGTAAATGGACCAAAAATCAACGCTGTCAACTCTTTGTCAGTCTTCATTCTAATGGTTCCTGGCTGTATTCCTGCAGGTTGGGGTGAGCCTTATCCCCAGCAGAAGGAGTCCTCCTCATGGGGGGAACCGTCCTCTGCTCCACCTGTGACGGTGGACAATGGGACCTCCGCCTGGGGGAAGCCCATGGACAGCAGCGCTGGCTGGGATGAACCAAGCCGGGACAACAGAGAGTCCGGGTCTGGATGGGGAGGCCAGCATAAGTCTGGTATGCATTTGCATCACCTTTGATGTTTAGCAGAAACGGGGAAATATTGAAATGTCCTGTAGTTCAGGCTTTCTTCAGACGGGGCAAAGAATATTCTCCCAGGAAGTTAATGAAACCAGCAACTCGGCCATATTCAAACTTTGGTGTTGGGTTCCCTCCCAATTTCCTGCTTCCTTAGTCGCTCCAGGTCCTAAGCCCATGGAGACATGGTGTGGCGAGGAGGTGTCCATGGGGAACAGCTGGGACCAGGAGGAGGAGGTGGAGATTGGCATGTGGAGCAACAGCCAACAGGACAACAGGTCCCATGACCAAAACACCTGGAACTACAAGCATAAAGGCTCCAACAAGGTTGGTCCACCACACCACTGACTGACACTAGAATCCAGCAGTGACATGTGAAGCTTGGAGCCCTTACTGCTAGAAGAATGTACGTGGCAAGACAAGATCTCCTCCCCGGTGAAGGTTCAAGAGTCTCCTGTGAACCATGTTTGGCTGCTGTGTTTCAGATGAACAAACCAGTCAACAAACAGGATGAACCCTGGATGAAACCCTTCATCAACCAGTTCAACAGCATGAACTTCTCCGTGAGTACTGCTTCCACTAGGTTTGATGTTGTGTAGGAATTTTTCTGATGATGTCATGAATGTTGTAGCACAGCAAAAAACAAAAGCTGCTCTCACGATAGAAGCTTTTTATCAGTAATGCAGCTGATTCGTTCCACCTGTTCACCGTGTCCAAGTTTATGCACAGGAAACTTTGGTGTTGCAAATGTATAATTGTGTTATGAAGATTCAGTGAGACTCCCTGCTCGTCTGTGCAGAGAGACTCTCCTGACGACATGAAGACGGGAGCAGGGATGGTGCAGGACAAGCGTATGGACATGGGCAGCATAGGAGACTACAATGGCGTGATGGGGAAGAACCCAGGCTCTCGTCACCAGCTCTCCAAGGAGTCTGCCTTGGATCGCAGCTCTTACTATGACAAGGTACAGCGGCTTACCTCTCAGTGGAGGCTTGGTTCATCTTTCTGCCCCTGTCGTGATCGTGAGGTAGGGGAGAGGTAGTGCTCTCTCAGCCCTCTTGCTCCCCCATGTGGTTGTTCTACCACACTGCACCTGACATGAGGCGGCCCGTTCCTTTGATGCCTGCCGTTTGCCTGGAACGCCACCATAGAAGCTCTACCCAGTGATCAGAGAAGGTTCCTCACTGCAGCAATGATTCATCCTCGGGGGTTTTGGTTTTCTGGCTTTGCTGCTTTTCCTTCTGCTCTTCACACTGCTGGCTTTCCTCTTTCACGCTTCTCTTTCTGTCTCCTCCTCTCTGTCTCTCTCTGTCTCCCTCTTTCCTGTCTCTCTCTGTCTCTCCTGCTCCCCCTCCCTCTCCCCTTATGCCTCCCAGTATTAACTATGTTCTTCCTCTTCTCCTTCCCTCTCTGTCCTTCTGGCTGCTGGTGTGCTTGCTGTCCACCTGCTGTGCTCCTGGCCTTGCTTCTGCAGTTGTCTGTGTCACCCTCCGCATACAATAGCCCAGCTTCCGATGAGCGCTCCTCCAATCAGAGCATGAGTTTTTCCCCTCCCAATTCTGCTCAGCCTATCCCCTGTCTCGACTGTGGGCCGCCTCCCACCCTCTCTAGCCCAGGCGCTGCTCGGCAGGTGAGTGTGGATGGATGAGGAGGATGTTATCTGTAGGTCTTGACTCAGTGTCTGCATCCTGCAAAGCTCTGTGGCTTCCCGTCAGGAAACGTCTCCAACGGGTCACCCGTCAAAAAAAACAAACAAACATTTAAACTGTACTGGCTTGTAATTATTCCGCACTGAGCCAATAATGAATAATTCCCTTGCGTGCGGCTGCAGCAGCAGAGGTGAAGCTTCTGTGGCTGTCAGCAGCAGAGGGGCTTTGGAGGCTCAGGTCCTGGCTCCTGCAGTAGGTTTGTGCTCAGTAAGGAGCAGAGGAACGTCTGCCTGCCTCCTAGAAAAGGTGTCTCAAAGGAAAAACGGCAAAATGCACTTAAATGTAGTTAAGTCCGATCACCACTCTGTTACTTTATCGAACAGGATTAATTCACTTAAAGCAGCAATGGACAAGACTTTGCTAAAACCACGACGTGATGAATGTTTCAAAGTAGTATAGATGGAACAATGTGATGGTTATGGATTCCATCTGCATTTTGAATGTTTCTTAACAATAATAATAATAATTAATTTTATCTATATAGCACTTTACACTTGGAGGCAGATCTCAAAGTGCCATAATGAAACTGTAAAACATTTATTAAAAAATACATTAATAGAAATTAGGAAAGGTGCTACACAAAACAGAATTTTAAAAGCAAGAAAATAACATTGAAAGATACATTAAAAGAGCTTTGCGTTTATAATGGCCCTCTGCCAGGTGGGCCCAGCCTGGTAGAACGAATGTGACATTTATAAAATGCTGCTGGTTATTCATCAGTGGCTACATGGATATCAGGAGCAGCCAGAAACATCTACTTGACTATTAGGGGTCACAGCAATCCTCCTCAACATTATAATGGTAATTTACATATTTGTTTGGCTTTTTTCAAAGAACTCCAGATGCTTGGCCGTCTATGTGAGTCGGTGGCCCCGGTGCCCGATGACTCATTCACTCATTGTCACATCACCGTGAGACGACATGCTGTTCCACTGTTTTCTCCTTCTGGCTTCTGCTTATTCAAAAACGGCAACAACATCCCAAACATTGGATTAGGAGGACTGAAAAAATATTTCTCTCCCAATTGTGATGTGGATATCTGAGCTGTGCTGACAGGGACTCCTGATCTGCCGCAGCGTTCTGCTTCCTCCACGCGTATGTGGAGGTGATGGCGTTTTAATGTATGACGACACTGCTCTGACTGCTGAAGATATGATGATGATATGTTTTTATACATGATATATCTGCAGGTAGTTGTGTGACCATTATAACTAACTGTGTGTGTGTGTGTGTGTGTGTGTGTGTGTGTGTGTGTGTGTGTGTGTCTCTGCTTAGAATGTAAACCCAATGTTGGGTGGCAGCAGCGTAGCACAGGGCCGTGGTGGCCCCCAATCCCAGGTCCCCTCTCAACCCAACTTTCGGAACCAAGTGCCTCCACCCATCCTGCCCTCTCAGGTAACATGCACACACACGCACATTCATATTGATCAAGCGTTCCTGGATTGATCACCCACCAATCGTATCAAACCTCCCGACTGTGCCAGCGCTGTTCTTGCTCCTCCTGGTTTTATTGGTGTTTTTCGCGAGACTGAACCCAGAATCTGTGCCCAGGTCCCTCCATCCCTGCTGAAGTACCCTGGAGCTAGCGGAGGCCTCAACCCTCTGTTTGGCCCTCAGCAGGTGGCTGTGCTCAACCAGCTCTCCCAGCTCAACCAGCTGTCACAGCTCACGCAGCTCAACCAGCTGCAGGTAGAGTGGCGCAGACATGCGTCTGAGCGCATGATTGCAGCGTTGGCTTCGGTCCCGCGCTGAACTGTCGCCGTCAGTCAGTGCTGCATGTTGTGAGATCGTGAAACAGTATTTGAAAAGTCAAAGATCTGTGTTCTGTTAAATCTGTAATGCAATGAATGAGGGTTCATTCTTGTCTGCCTGCAGCGACTCCTCCAGCAGCAGCAGCAGCAGCAGCAGCAGCAGCAGCAGCAGCAGCAGAAGGCTCAGAGCCAGAGGTCCATGCCGCTGGGCCGACAGACTGAACAGGTGCTGGTCTCCACCGGTCTCTGTCCTGCACCGTCCGTCTCTCACAGACTGGTGTTTCTGTGGTGTTTCTGTGGTGCTTCTTGGTCAGCTGTTGACTCACATCGCTCACTTCCTGTGCTTAGACACGTCCGATTGGTTCATCTCCATCGATGATGCAGCCACCACGTCACCTGGACCCCTCCCTGCTGAAGCAGCCCCCACCCCTCAAACCATACCTGGAGAACTACTTATCCCACAATACCCCTGACATGCAGAAGGATGCTGCCTCTCTTGGATCCTTCAGCAACTTCCCTTTAAGTATGTTGGCCACTATCACTTGAAAAAGGGAGTCAGTTCACCTACGTTTGGGTCCATCATGAACACGCTGAATGGCTAAACACTTGCTGGTTCCTTCCTCCCATCAGGCTTGAACTCTAACCTGAATGTATCCTTGGACATGGGTGTTGGTGGCACCACTGGAGGCGGAGCTGTGGGCTACAAGGAGCCGCCCCAGTCCAGACTGAGGAAAATTTGGGATACTGACCCTCTGGAGCAGAACAGCAAACCTGGTACACAAGAACCGGCTGCATCAAACTGGCTTGTCGACACCCAAATGCCACTTTTCTAATAAGACCCACTTGTTCCATACGCTGATCAGCCACAACGTCATGACCACTGCATGTTCACCATAGAAGATTTCAGGAAGTCTTAGAAATTATTTTAACCCTTCGTCTGATTGAGTGGCACTTTGGTGGTTGCTCACACGCAGCAGTGTATCCAGTGTTTGTGTGGGATTGTATCTAAGTCTGCCTGCCTGTCTGTCTGTCTGTCTGCCTGTCTGTCTGTCTCTCAGGTGCTATGTCGTCTGGGCTGCGTCTGGAGGATTCTCCCTTCTATGACTTCCTGTCTCCTGGCCCATCTCCCCTGAGTCCTCCCGGCCAATCAATGGGCTCGGTGGGTGATGGCTGGCCGTCCCGTGCCAACTCCCCCCCGCCCCATGGAAACACTGTCACCTGGCCCCCAGGTACAGCCGCTCATACCATACCGCTCTCATGCCAGGCTAACACAGATGCTTGCTGGGACACGGCTAACGACTGCATGTGTCTCTGCCTGCAGAGTTCCGACCCGGCGAGCCCTGGAAAGGGTACCCCAACATTGACCCTGAGACTGACCCTTATGTGACCCCCGGCAGTGTCATCAACAACCTCTCCATCAACACCGTCCGCGACACAGACCACCTCAGGGACAGGAACAACGGTAGGTCACGCGCATGGCAGAACGTGAGAGGCTTGGTCTGCTGGTCCTGGTCTGTTGTTGCACTTTTAATCCGATCTCTCTGCTGCTTCTTTTAGTCATTGATCTGCAGCATGTGAACCATTTAAACTGTTTGTCAATGACTGTGCGTGCGTGCGTGAGCTGACCCTTCCCCCTAACTGATGGTGGTTTGGTGGATATGGAACTTGCGCTGACCCCAAGCTAACGTGCAGAGCGGCTGACCTTCTCTCCGTGTCTGCAGGGCCATCCTCATCACTGAACACCACGATGCCTTCTAACAGTGCCTGGTCATCCATTCGTGCCTCCAGCCACAGCGGTTCCCTCACCAGTACAGCACAAAGCACTTCAGGTGAGCCTCCGCCTGTGCGAGCTCGGCTTTCTCAGGCCGAACTGTCCTCCCGGCGAGTTGCTGACATCCGTCCTCTGTCCCTGCAGCCAGACCCAGCGAGTCAAAGTGGTCTCCCGCCAGCGGTTCCGTGTCTAACTCCTCCCTGGCCCACGAGCTGTGGAAGGTCCCCCTGCCTCCCAAGGCGCTGCCTGTGGCGGCCCCCTCCAGACCGCCTCCTGGCCTCACCAGCCAGAAGCCCAGCTCCGCCTCCTCCAGCTGGGACAGCTCGGCCCTGAGGATGGGGGGGTGGGGCTCCACTGAGTCCAGATACACACCTGGTGAGAGGGGAGGGCCACACCACACACACATCTAACGCATTGTTGCACCTAGAGAATATACACACACACACACACACACACACACACACACACACACACACAGCGTTTCCTCTGGGATTCTTTAAGTATTTCTGATGCTGATGCTGAAACGGACCCTCAGAAGATTCCCTCAGAGCTTCAGGGCTAAATGTACAAAGGTGGCTGCCTCAGGTGTTCTCTGTTGGCCCTGATCTCATGAAGGACAACCCATCAAACTTCTTGAGGGAGTAGTTTTTCTTTGGCAAAACCCCCATTTTACTCCTAACAACAATGTTTATTTAATTGACCACATGCGTGACACTCTGGATGGACGCGGGTCAGCAGCTGCGAGTCTGGCCAACGCTTATGGAGATTCCACTGATGATTGATTTGCTCGCACTTTTTAATTCATTCATGTTTACTCCATATGCAAGTTGGGCTATGATGCTTGAGCCCGAGTCTGTCCCAACTCAGCTGATGAGGTTCATTCTCGCGCACATGATCTCCTGCCTTGTGTAACTCTGATTGACAGCAGCTAACTTTGCTCTGAGTCTATGTAGATGACGCCATCAATATGTCTGTAATTATGCTGTCGTTCTCCATAATAACCGTTTGACTTACTCCCAATTTGACGTCTGATTGATGATGTTGCAGTCGAGCTTTTGATTTTAAACCTGATGTTGTGTTTAATGGCAGGTTCCAGTTGGGGTGACAGCAGCAGCTCAGGGAGAACCCAATGGCTTGTTCTGAAAAATCTCACACCTCAGGTACGCACGCACATGCATGCACGCGCACACACACACACACACACACACACACGCAAGCAGAAACGCGTGTTGTTGCTGCATGGGTCTTTAAAGCTGAATGACCGCTAACAGGTAACAGACTGCAGCATTTGCTTTTTGCTCAAAATGTCAAAGTCCCCCAGCAGCCCGAATGCACTCTTGCGGGGCCACACCCACTTTCTACGCTCCAGTCAGCGCCCACTGTAAAGCACAGCAGCCTGTCTGAAGCGCTGAAAGGAAGACGAGACCAAACCAGCATCTGAGCCGAGAGGAAGTGCGACAGCGGCGCTTGTTATCACCATGGAGATGTTTTGTGTGAAATCACACATGAGACGTTTTTACC
The DNA here is from genome assembly GCA_901007715.1 of Dactylopterus volitans. Lineage (NCBI taxonomy): Eukaryota > Metazoa > Chordata > Actinopteri > Syngnathiformes > Dactylopteridae > Dactylopterus > Dactylopterus volitans. The sequence goes on from CAAKHG010021098.1 coordinate 40,788, forward strand.
AGGCTGTTTGTCACAGTTGGCTTTCCTGCTGTGAGTTTAGACTGGCGGCGGCGGCGGCGGCGGCGGCGGCGGCGGCTCAGTCTGTTTGTTGGGTGTAACTTTCAGAGGTTGACACGCCCATCAGTTACTATAGTTACTATGGTCAGTGTGGAGTGTTTTCAAGACCAAAATCAACTATAGACAGACGGTTGGGTCATGTGAGGATGACCTGGTCAGTGAGCAGCCGGTCATCTCTCGGCCCGGCTGGCCAGCAATCAACCAGGAAGCTGCGTCTGCGGTTTCGGTGAGCGGTGAAGCGTTTTACATTGATCACATTGGATCAGCGTTGTCGTGACACAGATGTAGACGGATGCCTGCTTCCTGTTGAGCGCTGGTCTCCCCTGCACGATGCTGCTCCTCCTCCTGAGTCCAGTGAGTCTGGGTTAAATGCAGCAGTGAACAGTGGTGGCGTGTGAGGGGCCTTCAGTCTCTGCTGGAATTCAACAGTCTGAATGTGATTTAAGATCAGTCTTGGTGTTGCCTGGGATATTGATGCCTCGCGGCGCCTCCTGTAGGCTCGAATAAACATTGCCTCCTTCAGATGCTGCATGCTCGCTCCTGTATCCACCCCTTGACCGTATTAACTTCTTGTGTTGACGTGTGTGTGTCTCAGATTGACGGCTCCACCCTGAGGACGCTGTGTATGCAGCACGGCCCTCTGATCACATTCCACCTCAACCTGCCGCACGGCAACGCCGTGGTCTGCTACAGCTCCAAGGACGAGGCTGCCAAGGCACAGAAGAGCCTGCACATGTGAGGGCAGCACACACACACACGCGCACACTCACTCACACTCACTCAC
>CAAKHG010021104.1:0-11707 GCA_901007715.1 Dactylopterus volitans
TCTTGGTGCCAGATACCACAGCAACACCTTCAGAGGTCTAGAGGAGTCCAGACCTCCACGGGTCAGGACGGTTTTTGGTGGCACAAGGGGGACCTACACAATATGAGGCAGGTGGTCATAATGTTATGGCTGATTGGTGTATAAGTGGTGAAGACGTGATTAAATCGTATTAAATGCATCCACAGTAGACAAATGTCATCACAGCATCATGTCCATGCTCTTCGAATGATCGGAGAACGTTTAAATCCTTCGTGATGTCACAATGACCTTTAGCCACCAAAGTCTTATTTGTGTCAAATGTAAAGAAATTACCTCCAGGATGCTTAGGAGAGCGGCCACAGCGAGTTTGACCTGTGGCCTTTTGGATACAAAATGTCACTGTGACGTCGTTTTGGATGTTTTATGTGGAATTTTGTCCGAATCAGCAGATCATATGGAGACTTACGGTCAAAAATTGGGTTTCCCGAGGTCCTGAGGGTCCCTGCAGCAGCACCGCATGCAGGAGGACTCGCTCTGGTGATGACGTCAGCCCTGAGACGCGGCGGTTGTTAGTTAATGCTGGTCACGCTCAAGCCTCCGAAAACCCGAAGCCGAACGGATCTGAGGGAGCGGAGGAGGACGTTTGTACGCAAGGTGGCGGCCGGTGAACAAGAGGGTCAGCGGGGGGGGGGGGGTCCAGCCGCTGGAGCGTTGCATCGTGGGACAGCATTATTAGCTCGCGTTGCCGCCGAGACCAACAAAAGGGCCGCGCGGGACCTCCCGTCGCTTCACATCCCGACGCTTGCCTCTTTACACTCCCGCGGCCTCGGGCTTGCTCAGCAGACACGTGTGTGTGCGTGTGTGTGTCTGTGTGTGTGTGTGATTCGAATGAGGTCGACGGCAGCGCTCACCTGACCTCCCGTCAGCCGGGCCTGGCGTAATATCCCGCTGCCCTGCGCTGTTACATAATGCAACATGACTGACTGCGCTCATTAGCCCACCTCGGACGCACTGCGGGACTGATGTTCGTCTCCGGGAGTCATTCCTCCTTTTCATTTATTTATTTTATTTTTTTTTTAGCTTTCTGGTGTTTGTTGACGCTGCGGGCGATGCAACCACCGGGTCGAGGAGAAGAAATGTTGCGAGCGTCGGCGCAAAATCCAGAGGACGCCGTAAGGAATGTCGAAAGGCGGGAGGAGTAGGGGGGCGGAGGCGGGATCGAAATCGGTTTTTATCGGCGACTCAGACAAGACCGCGGTTTCCGACCGCCGATCCCGAATTCATCCCGGAAATAAAAAGAGGAGAGGCTCAGGTGTCGACGGCAGGCGGGATACAACCGGGGACTCGTCGGCCCCACGTGAGTCACCCTCGGTTCTGCGCCCCTCGTTTGTGACGCGATCGTGGCCGAACATGCCGGATACGCGCAACGTGGGAGCCGGCGGTTAAAGTTCAGATTATCAAGGAGAGGGAGGGATATTTTTTTTTAGACATGTGAGGTTTATATTTTAAATGAGTCTTTTTTTGAGCGAGCGGGCGTATAAAAGATGAACGCTGGCAAACAAAGTTGTGGGAGTTTGTGGAAGTTGGTGAGTTCCAGATCAAAGCTAAATTTAAAAAAAACAAAAAACAAAATGGAGGAGAGACGTCTTGCGGTCGTCGTCGCTGCCGACGTCGTCGCACGTCATTCACCGCTTGTTGCTGATCATCAGTGCGTTGATCCTAATGCATTCTGGGATTCATGGCTTCCTCAAGTGCACCCAAGTCGGCATCCGATCGGACTTCTAAAAGCGGGCAGAGAAGGGTCACTTCCGGGTTTAAGGTCCGGACTTGCCGCTCACGGACTTGTGAATTGGAAGAGGACTTGGACCGGCGATGACGACGTTTCCGAAGTACGGGAGCCCACAAGTCCGCGAATTGAGAAGGGGCTCATGACCATTAGCCACAGACACAGCGAAAAGCTCCTCAAAGATTTTGGTCGCCCCCTGGTGGCTCACCGCAGCATCGTTCATAAACCTGCCTCCTCCGTGTTAGCGAATGAGCCCAAAAATTATTAATATCATTATATCATTTTGAAAAAGGTTTCCCCAAAGATGCGTTCTCTCATTTTACATATCATTTTTAGACATTCTTGCAAGTTTCACTTATAACTGTTACGATTTGATGCTATTTAAAAAAGGAGGGGCGGTGACATCATGAATGAAGCACCGGTAGCCGCAGGGGCGCCCTTCAGGACCCCGCCCCCAAACCCGACTCGCGACTGGCATGTGCCGAGCTGGGCCGAAGAACATCGCCGGACCTCTTCGGCACCCTCCCAAAAGTTTGCCGCGGGCGCTGCTCCCGGGCTGCGCACACGCCATAAACCGCGAGTTGATCTCCCCTTCCATCGGGCACGGGTTTGATCCCCCCACCCCCCCACCCCCCCGCGGGCCCCACCCACCAGCTCGCCGTCAACTCTGCGCCGATGACAATGAGAAGCACGGCGCGGCACGTATGTTTACATTTGTTATGCTGACTGAAGTTACTTTAAATCTTGACACCAGATCAGAGATGCAACATCCCTTTCATCTTAAGCTCAGTAAAGAGGCGATTCTCACCCCCCCCCCAGCCGCCCCCCCGACCCACCCCCCTTTCCTCCGGCAGCCCAGAGCCCAAACTCCATCACAAAAAAGGGCCGCGGAGCTCTAATTTAAAGTGAAAACGTGGGGGAGGGCCGCGGACTTCAAGGCCGTCTTAGCCTCCCCGTTCACTCCGGCTGGCAGCTAACAGGCCGGAGTAATTGGGACGTGGGTAAGACGGGTGATCAAACGGGGGGGAAAAAAAAATCCCCCACACCTCCATCACGCTTAATGAAAGCTCCGCCAGCGAACGCCCAGCCGCCAGATGCTTTGTAGTCATCACCTGCGAGAGGACGCGCGCCCGGCGTGGATATTGTCAGCGCTGCATACACCGCGCGTTATTTATTTATTTATTTATTTTTTTTTTAAAGGCAATTATTTTGTTATTTGGCGGCGTCAGTCAAATCCGGCTTTATCCGGACTGACACCCGGCGCATTCAGATAAGACATCTAATGGCAAAGATACCCAGACAATTTTTTTTTTTCAGATTTCCACTTATGCGTGTTTGCTCAGTTGGCTTATCCTCCTCCCGTTTTTTTTTTCTTTTTTTTTTTTTTTTTAATAAGGCAATATAATACCTCAGGGATATTCATTTCAATTATCTACACAATTATGGAGGAAAACAAACTTCACAAATGTGTGAATTTCATGGAAAAGTAATTATTTCTGTCTCTGGGGAGTTCAGTCGGGGAACAGATTCCGCGGCGTCTTTCTAGCCCTTCTAATGCTGGCGGGTGTCTGTCGCCGTGCTTCCGCGGCGCGGCCGGGAAGCAGACGCAGGAAATGGGTCTGAGAGCATCCTTGGCGGTGGATTATCCCGGCCTGTCACTTCACCATTGTTTTGACATTTGAAAAATTGGCATCCAGACGCTGCAGCTTCTAAACCTTCCCAGCAGCACATTTTCTAAACTTCATGCTCTTTTTTGGATTCTTTGAGGGTACGGCGGCGCTTTTTTCTCCTCCTTCTAGAAATATTCCTAAAAAGCAGTACTTTTTCATAGGTAATCCTTGGAGGTGATTTAGAAGGCATCTGGACTTTGTTTCTGGGGACCTCAGGATCCCTAGAAACACTCATACTTAAAAACCCTGGGACCTAAATGGGAGCTTTTAGAATAAGTGCTATAAAAATCACATAAATTGATATTTGTTTTCCGCTTTCAAAGCTTAAATCAGCCTGCAGCTGATTAAAAAATTTAATCAGCTCCAGCCCTAATCAGAGCTATAAAGTCATTATTCATTTTTTTTTTCATATTTTTGTGACATTTTTTGTCATAAATCACCCCCTATTTTAACAAGAAAAACATAAAATGTAAATTATGAAGTGCAGAGTAGAATGTTTGGGGTGCCTTGTAAATTATAACAACACTGATTGTGATGTATTGTTATTTTTTTTGAGCAGTACAGGTTTATATCAAAAACTTCGGACCTCTATATTAGCTCTGCTGCCCATATAAATATATTAAAATTTCAAAAATTTCCATTTAGGACAACATTGAAAACGCAGGCATGGGAATCATCTTATGTGGCGGCTAAATTGGAGTATATCCAAAAAAAGAATGTGGTTTAAATGGGCGTCAATGGGGCCCCCGTTTGGGCCGAGGCTCCTGCGTGTGCGGCGGACCTGGAACTTTTAAACCATCAACTTTTCAGAAAATCTCATGCACATTAGCATCAACAGAGGCAAAAATGTTGACTGTTAGGAATTAAAAGGTGGCTGAAAGGACCCAATCTTGGCTTCCGGGGTCCCAAGAGGGGTTAAGGACACTTCACCTCTCGCCAAACAGCTTCTTCAGTTCTAACTGGTTGGTGAGGTATTTAAGCTTTTGTGGAGTCGATACCTGGAGCGCACTTGACTCATTGACCCATCCAGGCCAGCATGTGAGTCATTAGGGTCGCGTGAGTCAAGGGAGGATGGGTGCTGGAGGGCCTCAGCTCCCCGGCTACCAGTTAGACCTTAAGGCAGTTTTCGGAGGAGAGGTGAAATGTCTTCAAACAACCCAAAGAAGCGCAGTTGCCTTCTAGCTGAGCTCCACCTGAGGTGTCCAGGACCTGGACGACTGAGGATCTACGCAGACGTCTCACTCTGGCGGGTACTACTTTGACGACTTGCAGCACGTCACACGCTGAAGTCATACGGCGAAGTTATGATCGAGACGGTCCGGGTACAAGCAGCGTCATGGTCTTGAGGGGAGGTGGTCAGCTCACGGTCTGCGATACATGCACATGTTCTGAATCAGGGCCCGCCAACCCCCCCACCGTTCATTCGCCCAAAATTGGCATTTTTGGGGACCTGAAATTGCAGAGTTTGGGGACCAGGTTCCAAAGTGGGATTGTTGAAAACGCCACCATCATCGTGGCGGAGGGCTTTGAGTGTCCCAATGATCCCAGGAGCTGTGTTGCCCGGGGGCAGCAGCCCCTGGTTGGGTCTCCCATAGTAAAGAGGTCTTGGGTGAAGGGTCAGACAAATAATGGGCCATAAAGACAAATATGGGAAGAAAAACACCAAAAGGACAGGTGTGCCCTGCCCGGAGGGTTACCGGGATCCCACCCCGGAGCCAGGCCTGGAGGAGGGGCCCATCAGCGAGCCCCTGGTGACCCGGACACGGAAACCGCATGCACATTAGGTTTTCAGCCAAACAGCCATGCGTGAACAGGGGGGACGGCAGACACAACGGTTTGTGGTTTTGATGCCATCACACAACTTTGCGGACCACAACTTTGTTACATGGATGTTTTACAGCCGGATGTCGGCATGATGGGGACATCTCTAGCAAAAAAGAAAAAAGAAGACTTAATTTATTCAGTCAGCTTACCTGAAGAGGATTTTTCGGACGTCGTCTTTCAAACGATCTCTTAACCTTTTCCCCACCGTTTGCCGTCAGCAGAGACACGCCGGAGGCGAAGACACCAGGACTGACAAATGAGGCGAAGCTAAACTAGTTTCTCCCGATGTGGAAACAATGTCAAGCAGCTCATCTGAGCAGGAGAACCGGGGCTGAGAGAGGAAAAAAAAAAATGGCAGAGGATGCTCTGGCCTGATTGGAATGCTGAGGCGGATTCCTATGAATTATTAGTACCATCGGAGGCGTCTGATCGGCCCCAAAGTCGTTCTGCGTCATGACAAAAGAACAGTGAGGAGGATCTGCCCTCGATGGGTTCTGCGTGGTCACTCCTCAAATCCCGGTTCTCGCAAGACGCATGGCACCAGCGAGTCCCTAGAAAGCCTGTGCGCAAGGAGAGTCATTGCTGCGGAGGCCCCGATTTTTCTGGGGACGTAGATTTAATTGACGCCATAAAAGCGTTGTTTTTGAGCGCGTCTTCGTTCTGCGGCGTTTAAGCGGTCACGGCCAAAAACCAGCTTCCAGGAAGATCGGATACGTCGCCGGATGAGCGGACAGCAGAGCGTCCCTCTTAAAAAATATTACTACCACTTTTAATATCGGGCTCCCAGACACTAAAACCACACAGTCTGACGGGACATCGCCGCAATAAACGCGACCGCGTCGAAGGATATATTGTTCTGTTCTTGCCGGGACTCTTTTAGAAAATTAACTGAGCCTCGGCGGTGGCGCCGTTTCACCTTCCCGCATCGATTTTGGAAGCCGCCCAGTGAGGCGCCGGGTCGGATCTGCCTGGAGCGGCCGGGCACAGACAACCTCACAGGCACGCTCCCATGACCTTCCATGACTTTCCATGACCTTCCATGACCGCAGCCACGTAAAGGTCGCACGCCGCCGGTGGATTCTTCCACGAGCAGGTTTGTTTGGCGCATTTTTCGCTTTCTGCAGTTCTCTGACATTTTTTTTTTTTTTTTATCTCAATAATCTAACTTGCAGTGAACCAAAGATGGAGGTCTCCGCTATAAATAGCCTCCTGAGAACCACTGGGGGATAAAGAACCTTCAATTTAACTTTATTTTTTGTGATTTCCTGCCTCTATAGCACAAAAAACGACTCGTAATTTCTGAATTTACACACACACACACACTCACACAAAAAAAGATTTGACGCTATGTCCACTGTAGAGGACAGCAAAAGAATTTTACTGTAAAAAAAAAAAATTGTAAAAATCGCAACAGGCTGACAAGAAGACAAAACTGTCAGTCCGTTTTCTAATAAAACTTTCTAAATTAAATTAAACATTTGTCATCTATCTTTTGTCGAACTGGCGGACGGAATCTGGTTGACAACAACAAAAGGTGGACCTTTCGTTTTTTTGTTTTTTTTTGCAGTCTCCATTTTTTCTCAGCGTGAAAGCCAAGTTCGATTCATCTCACCCAGACACATGAGATGTGGTTGAGGAGGCCCGGATGTGGTCTACTGAGCACACCAGGACTTAGCAGGGCAGCCCAGGTGAGTCAAAAGAAATAGGCCAAAAACCAGTGTCCACGAACAGGCTGGGTCTCAGGAGGGTCCCAAAAGTCTGTGCAGATTCTCAGGCATCCTGGTCCTGGTGACCACACGAGAGCTTAGGTAGAAGGCAACGGGGCGTCTTTAGGTCTTCAAGGCCGTTTCACCTCTCATATTCAGTTCTAATGGAACTAGAGAACCACAGCGTAGGAGAGCCACTTCATCGAGTCGAGAGCCGGTGGCTCATTTGCATTCGGAGGACAGAAAGTCTTTCGAGAACAGGAATGTTCACATCCTGGACAGAAAAGAAAAATCTATGCTCGGTTAGAACCACCATAGCTAAATAGAGGAGGGGGGACCAGGAAAATCACCCACATTGACTCACATGATAGTCTTGGTTGTGTCGAGAGCCCCCTTTCCACTCAGCAGTTCAGTGTGGTTTGGTGGCTTGCGCGTTAGAACGCAGACCCCTGGATCCAGTTTGTGTTTCCACCGCAGACCGTACCGTTCTTGGCAGGCGGGGTTTATTTCAGGTGGTCACCGCCTCCATGTTTCTCCGTCCCCACCACTCCGGCGTCTGTTACTTTTAGTTTCTGGTCCTTCGTCGCTCTGCCTTCGGCTGGAGGCCCTTCGCAGCCACTCTGCGATACCAGCTGGAGGAACCTTCTGGTTCCTCGCGCCCTCCCTCAGTATCATGTGCTGCCATTTCCACAAAGAAAAAGAATGAAATGTCTGGAATCCCCGCTTGTGAAATCGACGATATAATTTAAACATGGCGCATTTGTATTTGTGATTTATTCCCACCGTCGCGTCTCGACCTGTGTGACCAATCTAGCGCCACCTTTTAGCTACACGATCCGTGTTCCAGGTCCCCCGATGGAGGGGGTACCACAATCAGGATGGTACGGTTTCTTTCTCAAGTTTTGTCAATGAAAACACCAAAAATAAATGAATAAATAAACATACCGGACCCAAACTGAACTGCTTAGTGGAAACAGGACAAAGGACTCTCAGGAGACCTCGAAGACTCTGCCAGTCCCACAAGAGTCTTAACGCAACAAGCCGAAAACATGGGCCTCGCCCCGGATCATCCCTCCATTTTTAAAACCATTTTCAACTCATCAGTAGGAATGTCTGATATACATTAATCTTAATTAACTAATTGTTTTCAACTGTTTGATACATTGCAAAATACCCTCCTGCAAAATATACGTTAACAGTTGCAGGTTCATGTGCACGCGTAGGCTATGTTCTGTTTTTTAGAACCCTAGTTATAGATTTTTTTTAGTTTGTTTTATCTTGTGTTTTATTAATACATCAACACCCACCTATTTACTTATTTATTTTTGTTCATCATATTACAATATTATCATTTTAGTTTCAATCCATTGATAAGGTTATACCTTTTTGGTTTGATTATAATAGTTTTCTACGACTACCAAGCTAATTTCTCTTGTGCAATTATTTACTCCTTAGGAGCCTGTTTTCTTTAAAACCTACCTCGTGTTTCCTCACACACATTTTTAAATTTACGACCCTGTTGCCCGAGTTCCTGTTTTTTAGTTCCTTTTTTGGGTTTAGTGCCGTTAACACCGAATGCTTCTGAAATTTGTGGCTCGTAATGTTGGATTTCATGTCAGCTGGGCGTGTTTCTCTGTGACGCTCTTTGGTTTGCACGTACTTGTATGACGGAACGACGTCCGGCGGCCGCCGGCGCTCGTCACGCCCCGCGTTCACCTGTTGAGTCGAAGCGACGCATTCCGACTGTCTCGTTTTAACAGTGCATTTGGAACACTTATGCTTTACTTTCAATACCGCAAAACACCAATAAAGTTGATAACTTTCAACCTGTGAAAAGAGCAGACACCTGATTCCACCCTCTTGTCTCCTTGACCATCAAAAATAAAGCAGAAAAATAACCAACCCATCCGTTTGTACTCGTGTGTGTATCATTTTTCATTCACACAGTTACTTTTCTAACTATTATTAGAAAGCAGCACCAGCACAAACACTAACACAGCGCTGATGCACATGTGAAGGACACCAGCGCCCGCGTGTGTGTGTGTTTTGTGTGTGTGTGTGTGTGTGTGTGTGTGTGTGTGTGTGTGTGTGTGTGTGTGTGTGCCGCCTCCTGGGAGTTTCCCTCCCCCACTCAGCGGTAATGAGCTGTGCCGGCAACATTTTGCTTATAGGCCCATAAACAACGCACATATTAAGATGGAAGTCGCCGCGGGCAACCCAGCGCTAATTCAGACACACACGCGTGGAACGAGTGCTTGCAGTGGGGCTGTGTGGGGAAGTGTGTTTGCGCGTGCCAGGTATTGCTCATGTCGCGAGGTGTGTGTGTGTGCGTGTGTGTGTGTCGCCGCACAGATGGAGAATGATGATAGACAGAAAGGGCTGGAGAGGATTTGCCCCCATATTTGGCGTGACTGAGAGCGTACACAGCGCCGGCGTGAGCGATGGGTGGACGTGGAAGTGGGGAGGGGGGTGGGGGGGGGCAATAAAGGTGGAGAGACCCGCGACGGCGCAAGAGAGGGGGGCAGAGAGGGGGGCAGACCGGACGGAGCGATGCCCAACGTTCAGAAAGAGAAAAGAAAGTAGGCAGAGAGAGAGAAAGAAAGAGGGAGATTAAAATAGAGAGACGGTGAGTCAGACATGGGAAAGAGGAGCAGAAGGAAAGCGTGAGTCACGGAGATAAAGAAAGGGAGAGGAAAGACGGGAAAGAGTCAAATAGACGGAGGTGACAGAGAGGACGGAGAGACTGGAAAAGGCACGAGCGGCCCCTGCTTATTCATTCTGATTCTATATGAAGTTCTCTTTTACTTTTGTTTCTGGTGTGTGTGTTTTTTTTTTCCCTCCCTCTTGGGGCTTGTTTAAGTGTCTGTAACAGGCAAAGAGGGAGCGGGAAATGGGATGAAATTGACCGGCTCCTCCGGCTAATTGTGTTTATGTTAGATGAAATGAGAGACGGCAACAAGTGGACCGAGCAGCTGCATGCCAGAGTGTTTCAAATTATGAATTCAGTTTTATCCTCCGTGTATCCTCCACAGCATCGAGGGATTGACTCCAGCGCTGCACAGTGTGTAGCTCCGCTCATCTCATGGTCTTCCGCTTATTCCGGTTCTGGGTCGCGGTCGTGCTTGGAGTCGATCCCGGCTGCCAAGTGGCGAGCGACAACCACTCACACTCGCGCGCACACACACCTACGGGCAATTTAGAGTAGCCAATTAACCTCAGCATGCTTTTGGAAGGTGGGAGGAAGCCGGAGTACCCGGAGAGAACCCACGCAGACACGGGGAGAGCATGCAAACTCCACACAAATAGATCCCAGGAACCTGCCACCTTCTTGCTATGAGGCAACGGAGCTAACCGCCGCACCGCCGTGTCGCCACATGTTGTATATCGTCAAATCGTCACACACTTGATACTGCTCACGCCAACGTGGGACCATCGGGAGCCTGAAAACAGGGAGGGATGAAGGGGCAGGCGGACCAGGTCCAGAAAAACGAAACAAAAAAACAAACAAACACAGGCTGTGTGCAAACGTTGCTTGTCAGCGCGAATCCTCACACTTTATTACACTTGAGCTCTATTATCAAGGTCAGGAGAAGGTCACGGCTGAGTTTAGAATCCACACTTTTGTCAAGGTCACACCTGCACCGCCAGCGATGGGAAATTAAAAAAACAGCGTGACAAATAAACGGGGGCGACTAGCAGAGCACTGTTGCCTCATAGCAAGAAGGTGGCAGGTTGGATTCCCGGCCTGGGATCTTTCTATGTGGAGCTCACATGCTCTCCCCGTGTCTGCGTGGGTTCTCTCCGGGTACTCCGGCTTCCTCCCCGTGTCTGCGTGGGTTCTCTCCGGGTACTCCGGCTTCCTCCCACCTTCCAAAAGCATGCCGAGGTTAATTGGCTCCTCTAAATTACCCCGTAGGTGTGTGTGTGTGAGTGTGAGTGGTCGTCTGTCCTCCATGTGGTCCTGCCATGAGCTGGCCACTCGTCCAGGGTTGTACCCCGCCGCTCACCCCCTGTCAGCTGGGATCGGCTCCAGCACGACCGCCACCCGGAACCGGAATAAGCGGAAGACGATGAGACGAGACAAATGAACGTCGCTAATAACACTGTTGCTTGTTTTTTTTTTCAAAGTCGTTACTGTTTCCATGGTTACAACAGACCATAAAATGCGGCACGTTACTGTAACTAAACTCACTGAAGCTGCTTTCATCCGAGTGATCCGAGCAGGCTCTCTCAGCCACGGAGGAAGCAGTGGAGGGGGCGGGGCAACCGCATAAGTGATGATGACTGGCTAACGTAGAATAACGTTTCGGCCGTTTCTCAAATCACGGACTTCTGCCGACTCTTGCGGACTTCCGTACTTTTGAAGCGTCGTCATCGGCGGTCCGAGTCCTCTTCCAATTCACAAGTCCACGAGCAGCAAGTCCAGACCTCAAACCCGTAAGTGTCCCTGCTCCGCCCACTTTTAGAAGTCCGATCGGATGCCAACCTGAGGAAGCCATTATCCCAGAATGCATTAGGATCAATGCACAGACGATCGGCAACGAGCGGCGAATGACGTGCGGAGACGACAACGACCGCAAGACGTCTCTCCTCCATTTGTTTTTTTTTTAATTCTGCTTGGATCTGGAACTCACCAGCTTCCACAAACTCCCACAACTTTGTTTGCCAGCGTTCATCTTTTATTCGCCCGCTCGCTCAAAAAAAGACTCATTTAAAATATCAACCTCACACGTCCATAACCA
>CAAKHG010021108.1:0-14552 GCA_901007715.1 Dactylopterus volitans
TTCTTTAGCCTCAGAGGCAGCATCGAGTTAAACAATGCGGTTTATGTCATATGCCCACTTAAGGATGAGGTTTTCAGCCTTTTTTTTTTCTTTTTTTTTCCTTTTCATTTTATAAAACACAAAGCATGTTGCAGCATTTAATGCCTTACGTCACAAATATCCTCCCGGGTCCTGGAGGACGTTGTTATTTTCATCAGTGACTGTGTGTGACCTCAGATCCTGGTATTGTACCCTATTTATGAGGTCGTGGTATAGACGTTCCCGTGATCTCCGTTATCCCGCCAAAGCTTTCCAACCCCTTTGCATCTCTTTTTTTTTTTTTTTTTTTTTTTTATAAATTGTGTCACTGTTGAACATACAGAGGTCAGCACAGTAACACTATAGTAATCAAATGCAATCAAACAGGGTCTTTCTGAGCGATGTGGTTGACTCTGCACTGTACTTTCTTATTTCTTTCTTTCATGGTATTATATTGCTTTCCTGTTTATCCAGGAATATTTCACAGTAAAAATGCAGTAGAACAGCTCAAGAGTCGGCGCGACCACTGACGCACAGGCCTCCCCAGTAGACTCATGGTTGCTCCCGGCCGGAGGACGACAACCGCGGCTTCCTGACCCTCCCGCTTCCATGTGTCCGTTTCTTTACTTGCTTTTTGTTCTGTCCTCATAGTTTGTGTCTTTAAACTCTTCACATTTACGATGTGCATCTTTATTGATTATACATTACTCTGTTTATTTAGCCTTTGAATAAAGTTTGGTTCGTATTTGACCCCTTTGTGTTATGACTCCTTCTTGCTTTTTTTTTTTTTCCCCCTCAAGAAAATGCATGTCAAGGTGCAACAATTTAATTACTTGGAATGTAAAATCATGACCAGCAGGCAGGAGAGCTCAGTTAACATCTGTAGAATCGTAGTTTCTTTCATCCTGGTATTGAGCTGAGCGCAGTTACATTCTACTGTCACCTTGTGATGATGAAATACACTTTTACCCCAAATGTCTGATTACAGACATCTATCTTATATGAGAATTGACCCTCGCAGAAGAAACGCCTTCGTGAGAAGTATCAATATGTCAGTAAGGATCCACTGGCTGCTGGAAACCTTGCTTTTAGTGGACATTTGAGCTGCAGTTGTATTTTGTCTTTCCATGTTGGCTGTAATCCCCCCTCTTCTTTTTTTATAAATGATGATGTGATGATGTTCATTACTGTGACTAAAATAGGAATTTAAATTCTATTGGTTTGACTTTCAAGAAAACCAATCAGCTACGAGAACTAACTTCCTTAGTAGCAACACAAAGGCCATTTATGGTGCTTGACAATTGAATCATGACCGGAAGACTTGTTTTGAAACAAGGGGCTTTTTTAAATGTTTTATTATGTGAACAGGTTGTCTGTCCCATGCTAGTGAACACGATATATCATAAGAACACCTGGAGGTGGAAGTCTAATTAGACTCATAGATGAACTGATTGGATCCTGAAGGTCAAGAGGTCACTGTGATCTGTCAATGTCATATGCTGATCTCAATCATTCTTTTGAATATGAGTTTTCAGAAATGCCTGATGGGAAATGTATGAAATAATAAGATTGTGGTCATCAAAGGTCAAAGTTCAGGGTCACCGTGAGCTTTACTCTATCCAAGACATGTTGGTGAGCTCTTCAAATTTAGCACACGTCCACTTGGACTTAAGGATGAACTTATCAGAAGGGCAAAGGTCGTTCCCAAATCTATATCCCCGTCTCATCACATTATGCAGATGTTTGCTCCTGCAATGACTGTCAATTTCAGGACTTCATGCCATTCATCTTAACCTGCGGCCGCTACTTGAGCCACTTCGTTACTTGTATTTTTCGGTGTGCTGTTACTGTATGTGTATGTATTCTGACGGTTAATCAATCCAGTCCTCTAGAAAAATAACTTTTATTTGCCATCCAAACAAATGAGATGAAAAATAAGACAAGACATGACTGTATGGTTACAAATGTTCCTTTGGCGTTCGTACATGTTGCCAGTGAAACCACAATAACATGAAACAATCAGGAAGAAGCCATCCAGTGGCTTGTGAAATCGTTGTCAGGCCGACGGGCAGCCAGAATGTTGCTGGTTTGAGGATGCAGATGTTTATAATCCGTTAAGTCATGCAGACTAAAAAAAAAAAAAAAATAGTAGTTTGAGAGGTCGAGCTCGGCTGTGGAACTAATGAACTGTCTGACTGCGAAGGTAAAAGTGCTCTTTCACTTTCTTTGGCTGCAAGATGTCACCTATGCTAGAAACAGTAAGCATTTAAAAAAAGAGAAATTATTAACATGTAACATTGTGCCTAGATCCACCTGATGAATTAGCCATCTCATCATTAAATGCAAAGGCTGCATGGATGACTTTCATTGACAACAATACTGGACAGTCCAAACAGTCAAATTCATAGTTCCCTAACAGTTATCATGTCTGCAAGCCTGATAAATGCTTGTCTGTCTCGCATGGAATTATGGGAGACGCGGCTCGTTTCTTAAGCGGGCTTGTTTGCATATGACTGCAGTACTTCTGCTGATTGCTGAGATTAACAAAATGTGCCGCCAAACCACTTAGGTTCATTGCAATAAATGGAAGTGAGAAAGATCTTATTATTACAGTATCAGGTAGAGCGCCCTACGTGCGTGTGGTTTGGTGCAGTTAGTCGTTAAGAGGGATAACACTGTTCTTCAGAAACGGGGGATAGCTTTGGGACCAAGTAGTTATGTCAACTGATTTATGGGATCAAATATAGTCTTGTACTCCTCCAGGAACCCGAGGTTGGCGAGGGGCCTCGCTGGGAGTCCAGTTCATCAGCGTGTCGCTTCTGCTGCAAAAAATTCCATTTTGAAAAAAAGGCTCATTTAGAGTTTCATCCCGTCAGCGTGTGTGCTTAGTTTTGACCCAGTGAGCATCAAGTGGGGAAGCTATTCCAAAAAACAAAAAAAAATAGTATTCTGTTTCCTGCGTGGTATTTTTGGTCACTTGAAAGGAAGCACAATACAACACAGCATTGCCTTCGTGCATCCCGCGCATCCTCCTCTGGAAACATCTTCACACCACGACACGCACTTGTGTCGCCGGCGTCACTGGGAGACGCAGCTGTCATCCGCGCAGTGAGAGTGGCGCTCCGAGATGCTTTTCCTCAACTCATCGATGTCTCTCCTCAGCTGGCCGACCTCCAGCAGCTTGAGCTTCAGCTCCTCTTCCACCACGGCCCTGCTGTCGATCTCCTCCGACGAGACGTTCAGCGCTGCACAGAAACAGTCACCAGAAGGCAAAAAAAGTGAGGCAGAGATCACCGATGATGACTCAAGCCGGGATGATTTTTAATCTCAATAACCTCTCCTGGTAACCGCGGACGACCATCTGAGGGGATGTTGCGTAACAAAGACTGGTCTTTCTGGAGATATTCAGGTCGAGGCTGCATTCAGACGCCTTTCACACACACATTTCAAGTCCAGACCCAGAATCACTGTTCTGGCACTTACCAATCATTTTGTGCAAACTCTTTTTTTTTTTTTTGCTTAATTTGCAATTTGAAAAGCCCAGTTTTTCAAAAACTTAGTAATGTAGTATTTTTCCCCAGGAAACTTATAGTAATTTTCATTCAAAAACATGGGGAAAAGGAGTAAACTATCAAGAAATGAGCCAAAAAATATTTTTAAAAATTGGTAAAAGGCACAAAAATACCAGTAAATTAACCCCCAAGAAAAACAAACTATATATATTTTTTGAAACGACAAGAAAACCGTATTTCTGTCATCCAAATAAAAGTGAAGTGCGTGTGGTCGTGTGTTTCATCCTCCTACATTTCATGCCCAGCAGCAGCGACAGGTTGAGCTCCTTCCCCTGCGCCCTCTGAGCCAGGATGCTGCAGAGAGCCTGGAGGTCCAGCAGACACAGGGACATCTCCTTCAGCAGCCGCCCCACTTCGGCCACCTCCTCCTGGGACAAAGGCTGCGCCGACGTCCTGCCGTCCACCGGCGGCTGCTTTTCAACAGGAGACCCAAGTTTTAGGGTACAGCAGATCCCCACTCTCTCTAGCTGACCTCTGACCTTTTCTCTTCAGATAATGAATTCTTTGTCACTTGTACTCTCAGCTTATCTGCTATCTGTGCATCTACATCGTATTTCACCACAGAAGTCCGGCAAACAACTCTTGACGATTTTGAGACACAAATCTGAATGGCCTAACAATTATGGCTGCTCAGTAATCGGATCAGTGGTGAGCTCACAGCTTGTTCTGGCGGAGGCCCATACCTGATCTGACGCCTGAAGCGAGACTCGCGGTGGGTTGGATGGACCCTCCTGACGAAGGCCTCTTCCCTTCTGCAGTTTCATATCAGTCTCCTGTCAATCGCAATATTTGACACGTGAGCATTATCTGCTCTTTCAAGGAATAAATGTTCAAAGAAACATTTGAGATCAATGATCGGATATCACTCAACGCACCGTATGTTCTGCTCAGAGGTGCTTTACGGTTTCAGGAAATGATCGATGGAAGTCATGAATGTATATTTTTTTTTGCTCAGAATTCAATACAACAGACCTCCAATTGAACATGGAGGTTAAGCTAGCTCTCAGCAACAAATCAGTTTCAAACAACATCTGTAATGTTCATCTTTTTCAAAGCTTAGGCTCTGCTCAGTGCAGTTTGTTAATGAAGCACAATCGTGAGATGTACATGTTGTCGTACACCAACAAGGGCACTTCCTGACCCCCGCGCTAGCCCCGTCCACATGCTAGCGTCCTCGAGCTAACACCGGCGCGATGGTTTCACGCTGAGTTGCAATAGTTATGGCGAACGCTGTCCTCTTTCATGGTGTAACGCGCCCAAGCTGGACTGCTTCCTCTGTGGTGCCAGGAGTTTTACTGAGCTGCGCAGAGGAGGCACGCCCCCTTTGTAGGTACATTATGTGTACATTTACGATTAACACCTTAATAATTGGCTAAATTCTTTACAGCAATTAGCATGAACATTGCAACAAAAAATCAACAAGCAAAAATGTACCTGATTGTATGCATGAAATAAACCTGCTATAGCTAATGTTTGGCCACATTGTGAGGACGTTAGCATGGAGTTAGTGAGGAGTTATTGCACCTTTAAATATGTAATTACATATCTAAATTTTTGTCTATAATTTTCAGAGAATTTTCTTGTTAATTTTCATGTAACTTTTTCTTTTTTTTTAATTAATTTCTAGCAAATTTGCTGTCCTTTTCTGTTGTTCTCAGAGAATCTGGTAGAAAACCATTGAGCACCAGATATTTAAAAAATAATTACGACAAAAAAAAAAAAATCTTAAATTGAAATCAAATCGAAAAGAAAACGGAAAGACAAAAGACTGAATTTTACTTTCTTTGAGAACCTGCGCGTGACTCACCTTTAGCAGCGAGGTCAGTCTCTCGATCTGTTCTTTCTGATGCTCGATCAGCTGGTGGCGAGCAGAAACCGCAGGTTAATAATGGCTGTTCCGGCTGCTCTGTGTGCGCGAGCGTGCATCTGTGTGTGCGCGGACGTGTTCTACCATGCTGCTGTGGTTGCGCTGCTGCAGGAGCTCGGTGTTTTCCACCTCCAGCTGCTTCAGGTCCTGCATGGGCAGCCTGACTCCATCCTCCAAACACTGCTGCACCTTCTGCTGCAGGCTAAATGGACCATTAAACAGACCAGGACGTTACGACCATGCACATCACTCGGGAACATCCACAGCCATGTGAGCCACTTTTGGCGTCTCATACGGGAAATGGCGTTGTGTTCGAACCACTGACTGCATACTATCTGGACAATGCACCTCCTGCTGCCCAAAAATGTGATGCGCAAAAACGTGATCCAAATAACAAGTACACCCCAGTAGACATCAGTTCACACCTGCGTTGACGTGATTGGTGAGCTCATCACAAGTAGAAAAGCTTTCGGTACGTCATTTCATACCTGCATTAACATGACGGTGGTCAGATCACAAGTGCACAGCTTTAGGTACCTCAATTCACACCTGCATTAGCATCATAGGTGATCCAGTAAAAGGCAACTGTTCACACCTGCATCATCATGTCTGATGACCCATAAACAAGTAGACAGCTTTAGGTACCTCAATTCACAATTGCATTAACATGACAGGTGATCCAATAAAAGGCAACCGTTCACACCTGCATTGACATTATGGATGATCCAAAACAAGTAGACAGCTTTAGGTACATCAATTCACACTCGCATGAACATGATGGGTGATCTGATAACAAGTCGATATCAGCGGACAGTTCCCACCTGCATTAACATCACAGAGGATCCCATTGCAATTAGACAGCCGTCGGGACATCAGTTCACACCTGCCTGAACATGATGAGTGATCTAGTCGCAAGTAGATATGAGCAGATATCAGCTCGCACCTGCGCTAATGTTATGGGCGACCCGACGAGTAGACAGAAGCAGATGTCAGTTCACGCCTGGATTAAAATGCATCTAATGCGTCTCCAAATGTCTTGTGAGCGGATCCCACTTTCCTGCTCTACATGCAAATAAACCTTCACGCTACGAGGGCAGACCCGAGTGAATCATGTACCTGTGAACGGATCCAATCAGCTCCTTCTCCCTCTTAGCTTGCGTGTGAATCTTGACGTCTTTGTCCTTCAGCATTGCGCATCCGTCCTCTATGCTCCTCTGTAGCTGAGACACCGTCTTCTCCAGATCTTTGGCTTTCTGCTGTACCTCCTCCAGCTGAGCACACAAACAGTGACGTGGCCCCTAGTGAAATATGTGTCCACGCTCGCATCTTTGTGCGTGCGTGTGTGTGTGTGTGTACCTGCAGCGCCTGGACCTGCACCTCGTCCAGGGTTGGCAGGTCTGCCAGGTATTTCTCCAGTGTCTCTATGCGTCGTTGTTTTTCCTGATTCTGCTCGCTCTCTCTCTGACACTTCTTCTTCAGACTGCTGATGTAGCGATCTCTCGTCTTTATCTGTGGACAAGAAAGACACCTTTCGTCGTGAAAACAGTGATTTAATCGCATAAACTTTACTGCAGTGACCCATTTTCAAAATATTACGACAAAATGTACAGAGGTAAATCTCTTGTCACCACTGATTACACTGCACAAAAGAACACGGCTGGTGTCGGATGAGTTTGTGGTGGCTCGTGTGACCTGATGGAGGACGTACGAGCGCATGACGGCTGGTGAGTGGCTCTACCTTGTCCTCCAGCCTCCTGATGTCCTCCGTATATTTTAGCGTGGCCTGCTTGAACAGCTCGTTCAGGTGGAGGACTTCCAGTTCAGTCACTGCCAGCTTCCTACCAAGTTCCTCATCGCAGCATAGCCGATCAGATGGCGGCTTGCATGGTGCCAACTCCTATTGGACAAGCAGGACTTTAAGCACGATTGTTCACAAACAACGGAGAGTTAAGGAACGAGTTAAGATTCAAAGATGGAAGTGTCACCTTTGTAATTTGGTCAAAACAGCCTCTCTGACTCAGGACCTGCTGAGCTCTGAGCTCGTTCTCTCTGATCCTGGCGTGGAGCTGCAGGATCTGCTGCTTTTGTCTGGAACACAGAAGCCTTGACTGCTTACAAACACTGTCGACACAGTTGCAAGGCTGGTCTTTTGATTGGGTGAAAAACTGCTCGCTAATAAAAAGACAGGCGAGATGATGGGGGATGAGGCGTGGACGGCAGGGTGAGTGGTCCGAACATATTTATCGTTATCTTCAGCTGAGGCTAAAAACTTTTCAGAGCCACCTTCCAAACCCACAGCAACTACTCAAAAGTCTGGTTTCCATTAAAGTCGCAGGAATGGATATATTGATGATTACTCCGCACGTGGCTTTTTGAACTTGACAACAGAAAACGCCGCCATGAGAGCCGAGAGAATCAACCAAAACAGTAAAGCTGCAGCCCAACTACATAACAATGAGCTGAAGCTCTCCTCCTCAGCCGATGAAGAAGCTTTTTCTAGCAATTCTTCTATATGTTTTATTTTTCTCTTTTCCACTTTTGCAGCAACTGAAAATAAAATTAAAAACGTGAAACCTGATGGCTTCTGTATGGATTATTGAACGGATTAGAGGTTTGTCTAACATTGGCCAATCTCAAAACCCTAACCTAACCCTCAATAAATGACTCTCCGGTCTAGAGCTTTTTTTATTCTCTTTCCAAAACCTGATTCGGGCACCTGACAGATTTCATCTCAATACGAGCTTCGACAAAATACTGTACATCTAGCGGCTGATGTCAGAATCAATAGCCAATAATTAGTGTGTCTGACTATTCCATCAAATCCCAAAGTTTTCATTGTCATTTGCAGGTATTCCCACAATGACAACAAAGAGCATTCCGGTGCATTCATTTGAAATGAGCGTGTCTCTCTATTATGGAGGACAGCAAGCTTTAATATCACTTCCAAACTGTGTGGACTGGACTGTTATCCATAGTTGTGGCCCTTTGCTGACATCCAGTGATGGTTTGGTGACACTACATACTACTTCACAGAGCCGCGCAAACCAGAGCTCTCATTCTTGGTCCCAGACAGGCTTTGGACAGTTTTGGGCCCAAAACTGGTGGCACGAGTCCAGTTAGGTTTGGATCAGATATTTTTAGGACCAGATATTTTTGGACGAACAGAGCTCCTCTCAGATCTACTGACTGGCACTCAGTGAGAAACAAGTCGTGTGTGACTGATGGGATATGATATGATGTGTGATTTGAAGGGGTCAGAACAGACACTTGAAAAAAAGAGTAGTGTTGGAGGTCATGTGTGTGTGCGTGCGTGTGTGTGTGTGTTTTGCGGTACCTGTCTATCTCCAGCTCTCTCTGTCTCAGCAGCCCTTCTTTCGCCTTCACCAGACTGTTGAAGGAATGGGAGGAGCCCATCAACATCTGCGGACACACAAACACAGGTGACGTCACAAGAGATGCTTTTACAGGTTGGTAGCGGATTGTGACCTGTTACCTTTAAAAAAAAAACGTGCGAGTGCGTGTTTTGTACATCGTCTCCTGTTTAGCCACTACAGGCCGGAACAACAGTCTCAGGTAGTTCTAATCCCCGGACAGCATAGCTCCTAGGTTCATTAGAGTACGCAAACTCCTCCACCACGATAAGGTGACGGTTCAAGGAGGAGTCTGATCCATATTAGGTAGAACAAACTGTGACTTGCACGACTGTCCGGCATCTACAACAAGAAAACATGAAAAACATGTTGTTTCTTGCTTTTTATCCTGTTGAACCTAAACAAAGGAACATACCAGACTGTGACCTCTGTGTGTCATTACACCCCTTCTATAAATATCACATAAAACTTTAATGGCAAGTAATAACGTGGATCTACGCCACATCACTTTGGAAATAAGAGACGGAAGATTCTGAGGAGGTGAAGGGGAACTGTCAAGGGCTGCGCTGTTAATGGAGCCTCCCCTTCGATTTTGTACCCAGGGGAGGACAGAATTTCATTTTTAGGGAACCCGTCGAAACACATTATTTTATGACAGTGTGCAAACGACATTTGCACCAATCAAGCGTAACATTAAAACCACTGCATGTTTACCATAGACTAGAATGGGGGGAATATTATTGTTCTTTTGTCAGCCTAATGCATATTAGTGGGCTGACCAAAATATTCGGGACACCTCTCGGTCTAGCCCAGCACAGTTCAACAGCATCACAAACCGCAGTCCCAATAACGATCATCAAATTGTAACAACACTTCTCTCAGACAGATTCAATAAAAATTCAACATAAAACTCCTCCTGCGGGGAGAATTTATGGCAGGGCTGTTCCATTACCTTCTACGGTACACATGCAGTGGTCATAATGTTATGCTTTATTGGCGTCTTTCATCACGACTGGTACATGTTTCTGACTGTTTCTGGTCCCCACATTGCTCCTAGTTAGTCTTCTGGCTGCTAGCCTTGGCTCACCTCTCTCACGTCACCATTAAGACACTCACCTGGTTCATCGCCGGCTCTGGCTGATGTCCCGCCCACGGCGACAGTCCGTCTCCACCACACGCCTTTGTCCCTTTGCCGCTGATCTGACCGAGTTCGCCCCGACGCTCCAGCTTAGAGCTGTATTCCATCTGTTCAGTCAGCCACATTTGAGTGCGGACCGCCGGCTGAATCGGCGAGTCCCTGTCCGCCTGATGACCCAGCGGGGAGTCCGCCTGCTTGGCTAAGCCGAGGCCGTAAACCTGAGCACCTTCCGCAGCCAGTCTAGCGTCTGGTAAAGCGCTATAGCTCATGTCCAGACTGTTGCGTTTCACTGGCGAGGACAGGGCCGAGGACAAGGACAGGTCTGTTGCGGACCCAGGGGATCTACTGCTCTGCTTGCTCCAGTAGCAGGGATGAGCGCCCGGCGAGCGCTGCAGACGGCCATGGCACAGCACGGAGGAGGACAACGGCAGATAAAGATCCACGTTTAAACCGAGGGGCTCCTTCCTGTAGCCATATCGCAGACTTCTGTCCAGGGAGCCCTGAGAGTCCGGGTTGTATTGGTAGTCTGATGTCCTCGAGGCGCTTTTATCAGCTGCGGATGACAGCTTGGTGAGAGAGGACCACCTCCGGATGGGCTGATGGTCCTTCATGTCTAGACTGCTTGGAGCTCCCTGGGGAGACATGGTCGGGGTAAGCAGCTGGCAAGACCTGCTCCAGCGACCGGTGCCGCTGGGTGATGCTGGCATTCGGAGACTGGTGAAGGGCGAGGAGGAAGGGGACGGCATGACGTGGACAACAGGGATGCTGCCGCCAAAGCCGTCCTCCTGGCTTGAGTGGTGCTGCGATAGTGGCTGGAAGGATGACGGAGTTGTACTTGAACTGGAGTCATCTACAGGGAGAAGTGAAGACCGAAGAGACCATTAGAAGGCAATAATGTCATACATTATAACCACCGGGCCTATATGACATGGCTTCTAGTGATCAGGGCCTTGCGGCTTTGACCTCCAGCTCCTCAAGAGACCAGGGGTCCTTTGGCAAGACACCGAGCCTCTAATTGCCCCTAATACGGTAGAGAAAAGACTTTTTTTTCCATTTCATTAACTGGAATTAAGGCCTCGTGGTTTTATTCTGCCGCTAAGCGGTCACGTCACTTTTCATATCCATAACTGTCCATCATAGCTGTAGTGAAGAATTCGAGGAATCTCATAAATGAACTCCTCTGCTCCTGAGTCGCGAGTAATTTCCAGGAGACATTTTTGGTAACACTACACTGCATTACGGTGTTGGAGTCAAGTCGACCTCTGACCGTTTAAATGAAACGTCATTACCTCCTAACATCATCCCACTAGGCACCAAATTCTAAATGGACGTTGGTGTCTGATTGAATTAAAAGTATTCCTAAGCGCAAACACGGAAACCCTTTGCACCGCCACGATCACGTGGGTGGTGGCAGGAAAAAAAAACAAAAAACCCAAACACAGCATCCTTATTTTCGTCGGATTCTTCCAGCACCACCCGCATCCCTTCCCCTGTTCATCTTTCTACTTCTTTCCTGGTCTCTCCTCCCCTCTACATTCACCGTGGTGCTGCACTCCCCTCCCTCCCTCACAATATCACTTAACAAATGCAGACCAAAAAAAAGTGATTCCTAAGATGCCTCCGACCACCTCATTTTGTTCAAAATGCTGAAATGTATACTTTTCAAGAACTACATTTGCGATGCTGTTGAACTGTACCGGGTTATACTGATAGCTGTCCCTAATGTTTTGGTCATCCCACTCGTACGCATTTAGGCGGCAAAACATTAGGGACACCTCTTAGTTTAACCCAGTACAGTTCAGCAGCATCACAAATTACGGTCCCAACAGCGATCATCAAAATATGTCGGCAGCTCTCTCAGGCACAATCAGTTACAATTCAACACAAAACTCCGTAAGGGACGATTCACGGCAGGGCTGACGCGTTAGGGCGCACATGTAGTGGTCTTAATGATGTGCTTGAAGGGGGTCCGGAAGCGAAGCGGACATGCAACCACAATATCGGGATCAGGAATGATCTCGGCGTTCGCGTCCAGGCCCCCCTCGGCTCCCCTCCGCTCCCCGAGCTGTGTTGAGAGTTACTTCCATCTCACGTCCCGCTGTGCTTTTAACCAGAGAGACCAAACCCACCCTCCACGCTGTCGGAGCAGTACGTGCCGATGCCCGTGTCCCCGCTGTCGGACACCGCGCTGTGGCGGCGCCCAGACACGCCGCCCGCTGGTTTGCCGTGCCATGCTGAGTCATGGTTGGGGAGCCATCCCGGGGAGCCGCCGACGCCAGTGGAGCCTGAAACGACAGTTCAAAAAAAAGAAGTTATCAGGTGGACTGATCATCAGAATTGTCCAAATCTGACCATTTACACTTTTCTTTTGAAGATTAGCCTCTTTTGCCGATGACCGTGCCGGTGCACCATCTTACGTAACAGCAACGAAGTTACAATATAGCACTTCATCATCAACACTTTCTATCCAGTTTATTTGTTGTGGTGGAGGTGATCAGTCCGGACTAAGAAAGTTTGCTTTTTTTCCCCCGTGATTTATGGTCATAAATAATCATACTAATGAGCCTAATTGTGATCTGGTTTGACGGGCTATTGAGCAGCCAAGCGTCGTCTGATCTGGTTTATTCGACCACCACAGGCAGCTGCCTTCATACACGTTTGTTATAATTAATAATACACGGTTACACGCTAAAATTGACATTATTACAGGTCAAAACATGAATATACGCCGCGTTGACGCAGACCTCCGCAGTGTGTGCATCCGTTTTAGGCAGCCGCGGTTTGGCCCTCCACACGCGACCCCTCGGCTCATCCTCATCACCTTCTTCATCTTCGTTACCATCCTCACCATCACCGTAACTACCGGCGTCACCCTCGCCATCGCCGCCCCCGTCCCCGTCGTCGCCCGGCGCGACCGAGGCTGCATGTGCTCCCTGAACGCCTCACCTGTTTTATTCGATTCGTATCCATCCTCCAAGTCACTCCTGCTCCACATCTGGTACGTTCACGGGTTTTATGTAACAGCCGGAAAGCAGCGCTGCGGTCGGAGGGACGGGGACAAAGGCGAGGCCACACGGTTCGCGACCCGAGTCAAACGTGGCTTCTGCGTCATTCAGGACATTTTCGCGCTGCTGCTGCTGCTGCTGCTGCTGCTGCGGAAATCCGTTAAATTCTCCGTACTCAAGCACATTCCGTGGTAACGGTCTTCTTCCTACAGATTAAGCCGGATAACGTCTTGAGCCGAGAGGAAGTGACGTCTTTAAACCCCTCCTCCACGCAGTGATTTCTCCAAGATGACGCAGAACACTTGTGGTTTTGGGCTCGTTTTGTCCTCATTTTTATTTTAAGTATTTGACTGTTTTATTTTTGTTTGATAGTTGTTCAACATCGGTCTAATCTTTTTTTAAATGAGGGAATCGGAATGTCCAACTGTAAAGACGATAGCTAAAGAATAAGTGAAGAACCTGAAACCTGATTTTTATCAGTCGTTTCAGGATTGTTCTTTTCCATGATTTACATAAATAAATAAATAAATGACCACCTTTCTTTCTTAATCCATGAAACGTTGGCTGCTTTTCCCAGGATGTACTTTATTTCCTTTTTTATTTGTTCATTTTGTGGATTCAAAATTGAAAATAACACAAACACCATAATCGTTAGCCACACTGGTGACAGAAACAGCATCTCCCGCAAGCTTCTTGCTCAATCTGTCCAGATAATAACCAAATGTCACATCACACCTCAAATTTGCATTCTGCTGTTTGATGTGGTATGGAAGACATGTTTTGAGCAGTTTTGAGCCATGTGGAGCCATTTGGAGTGCTTTTGTCAGGCTTGTGCCACCGTGAGTGACAATAAGAGAGCAAAGGGGCCCCTATTTAATGCAGTCCGCCACAGGCACCTACTGTGTTATTTCGATAGCACATATACTAAAATTGGAACGATACAGAGAAGATTAGCATGGCCCCTGCGCAAGGATGACACGCAAATTCGTGAAGCGTTCCATATTACGACAAATGTCGATAACATTTTTGGAATGTAACTACAGTACACAGGTTATCACTTTGGTGGTAATGATGGCTTTCAAAAGATCTTTTCTTAGCTCCACATGAGCATGGCGCCTGCGCCATGAGGATGTGCAAATTCATGAAGCCTTGCATATCACAACAAATCTTTTCAGATTTATGAAATGTTTTTGTGCCAGATATAGAATGGGGGCGCACCCTGCTGGAGATTATTTGCCACTACAACAAATTCATGTTTAGTCACAGTGTAGCGTCACACATGTAGTTGAACAGAAGCGCTAAATATGGCTACTTATCTGCCACATTTCCTAAAGAAACCCACTTAACAGTGACATGCAAATATCGGCTGAAAATAGTTGGCCGCCAGTAAATCGGTCAGGCTCCACTTACAATCATAGATAAAGTGTGAAAACTGTTCTTTTCTGCTCCACGCATTGGTTTTATCACGATGTATTCATTTGTGAACAACCTGAAACCACAGTAGATCAACACACATAACACATACAATAAGGCTGAAACACATATAACACATACATTAAGGCTAATACAATCCCATTTGTT
>CAAKHG010021109.1:0-13620 GCA_901007715.1 Dactylopterus volitans
CCGTTTTCAGGTTCCAGTTAAGACTTTTGGCGTAAATATTGCGCGGAAACGCCGATTATATCTCTGGTTCCCATCGTAAGAATGAAAACGTACGCCTGCAAATCAGTGTTGTTTTTGCGTTGGAAATGGAGTATGTATGGCAGTAGATTTGAATTAGTTCTGACATTAACATCTCCATACTAATTTACTGAAATGTCCTTAAACAACGTTTTTATTTCTAAGTCTTGCAAATATTCCCGTGTTTTGAAAAAGATGGAACTATAATAATGTAAAGCATATCCCAAAGTCGTGCTTGATTGTTGACCCACGTGTGGTAGGGTCAGCATGGCCAGGCGGTGGTGTGAGGGCCACGCCACAGCCGTCCTGTGTGTGGGGGTGTCTCCTGGCCCAGAGGGTCTTCTGGCCTCAGGCTCAGAGGAGGGAGAGGTGACGGTTTGGAGCCAAGAGGGAGACGTCATCGGGCGCGTGACCCTCCCCGGTGAGGAGGACATCACCGGCGTTGCGTTTTCTCCTGGCGCTCCGAGCCTGCTGTATGTGTCGCACGGGAGCGCGGTGAGTGCTCTCGACCCCCGGAACCTGAAGGGCACCGTGGAGGAGTTCCGGGATGCAGGGGAGGAGGAGATCAATGCTCTGTCGCTCAACGAGACGGGCTCGGCGCTGGCGGTGGCCGATGACTCTGGGTCAGTCCGGATTCTGGAGCTTCCCGGGGGGAAGGTGTGCAGGACTCTTCGCAGGCACACCAATATCTGCTCATCTGTAGCTTTTCGGCCTCACAGGCCCAACAGCCTGGTGTCCGCCGGGCTGGATATGCAGGTGAGAGGGAGCGGGGGCCCGCAAAATAATCCGTAAATCATTTCATCTGCTTCTGTGTCAAGACGCTTTCTGTTCGGTTGCCGTTGCGGCTCAGGTGATGCTGTGGGGTCTGCAGAAGGCCCGTCCCCTCTGGACCCTCAACCTCCAGGATGTAGCGGAAGAGGAGGACGCCCACCAGCAGCGCCCCGGTCAGCTTTTCAACCCTCCGCTGGCTCACTGCGTTTCGGTGGCGAGCTGCGGAAACATTTTGGGTTGCGCAGCAGAGGACGGGCGGGTGCATCTGGCGCGGATCGGCGGCGGCTCTAAACTGGAGCAGCAGGGAGCAGTCAAGGCGCACAGTCAGGGGGCCTCACAAGCCCACTTTGTCCCTTTCCTCTCCCACCCGTATTGGCTGGCCACCGGGGGGAACGACGGTCAGGTGGCTCTGTGGGACATCAGCAAGCACCCGGTGGTGACTCCAGAGGGAAAGGCCAAGATGCAAGGAGCTCAGCGCAGGAAGGGCAAGGCAAAGAAAAAGGAACAGTCAAGGGATAAAGGCAAGACGCCGCCGAATGCTGAAGCAGAGGCGGCGGCGGCGGCAGAGGGGGAGGTGGCCGCGGCCACGGAGGAAGTAACTGAGAAGCCTGGCCCCAAACTGAGCATCAGTCATGGGGACAAGGTGAACTGGCTGTGCCCGGCTCTGCTCAAAGGGGAGCCCAGCTTGGTGGTGGCAGATCAGAGCTCCAGTCTGACGGTCTACCCTCTGTCTCAGCTGTAGGGTCGCGCATTTTTCCGCCACGTTTTGGTCATAGCGACGCACCGTTTAGACTTTGACCGATTTTCAAGCTTGCAAGGTTATTGTGGACAGTCGAGCTTGATGATGGCCTAATTTTTGTGCTACTGTTTTTTTTTTATTATTACTGAACCTCCAACAGTGTTCCAGAATGCACTGAGTCACGCAAAACTAAATCTGGAAGAGTAGTTGGAGGTTACTCATAACTCACAGATGATTCTTTTTTGTTTTGGTTGGCAGTGGGGTGGGCTTAGAGGGAGCAGGCGGGGGCCCATTATGCGGCTTTTGTTGCATTTTTAAATATGCGCTCTTGTGGATGACTGTGACAAATCTTGATATGTGAGCTGATTGAAGTGGTTGCTCACGTTTGATGGGTGTAAAGCTCCACCAATCAGATCTTCAGGATCGTCAGAGTAAAAGGCCTCTCCAGTCTGTGGACTTCACTCCTGTCATCTTCAAGCTTCAAAACAATGGCTCTTTTGTCTTTTTAAATAAGCAAGACAATAAAGGCCCGTCCTTGCAGGACTAAACTAAATTGATAATCATTGCAAATGCACTGAATACACAACATTCTCACACAAGTAAACAGCCATTTTCTTGCTAACAGGCAAAACTTTTTTTTTTTATATCAGAAAAAAAAGGCACACAGCTCACAGTCCAGGTTACTGAAATATGCAATTCATGTTATAACAAAACGGCCTACGGGTCAGGCTAGCTGAGACAAGTTTGAAATAAAAATGACGGTTCAGCACAGCATGTGATTTTTTTTTCCTTCCTCAAATTGCCAACATAAAACACGACTAGTTTACATAAATGCCTCGAGATCTGTACTTTGCATTTCAGCCAACGTCAAGGTGTTCACTGAAGCACAGTTGTTTTCCAGCACCGCAAAAGCAACCTCACCATCCGCTACACCGTTCTTCATTTTCGAATGTTCACACTTTCACAGTCCAAGCAATTTTGATTGAATATATTTCAAGTGTTCATCCACCTCTAACTTGCGTTTGCGCTCTGCATCGACAGTGGGCACAGATGGGATCACTATCCTAGCGGACGCTGGGGTGATCTGATCTGAGGTCTGCGTCTCTGAGGTAAACTCGGCACTGAGGATGTCGGGTTGACGATTTTACAGTCTGGCAAGGCTCTTCTCCAAGGCCTCGATGTCGGCGCTGCCCTCTTCCCCCTTGTTGCCGCGGGCGCTGCACTCCAGGAACTCCACCTTCATGGGCAGCTGGCTGAAGTCAAAGTCCTTGCCCTTCTTCCCCAGATACAGACTGCCACCCGCGGAGCCGTCCTGAGAGCTGAGGGCTGCTGAGCGAGTCACCCGCAAGGTATTGCTATGAGAAAAGCAAGACGGCGTTGAGGCATCTTCTCATACATGGTCAGCTATAAGAGACGAGCCCTAAGACTTAAGATTTTTGACTAAGCTTGAACTGTGCTTTTATTTAGTCTTTTGGCTACAATGTTCTTTGACTGAAAATGTTCTTAGATGAAAGCAACCTCATGGGAATCAGAGCCAAACTGCTTTGAGTAGTAAAGAAAATCCACAGCTACTCACAGTTCCTTTTCCAGCTGCTGCTGAATCAGTTTAGCCGATTTCGCCATGGTTATATCTACAGCACATAAAGACGGGTAAGCACCGGGAGCGGCACACAGAGGCAGCGGTTGAGTTGTGACGAAGAGCCGACGCGTTGCGATCGGCAGAGGCGTGAACTCACCTTGTTTGTTGCAAGCCACCAGGAGGGACGGCACATTCCTGGAGATGACGGCGTCGGTCAGCAACACGTACAGGAACTCGGCCACGTCCCTCACCTCCTTCTGGAAGATGGCACTGTCCACCACAAACACGATGGCTCTGGGGAAATGGGGCGGAATGGACAGTGGTGACGGGATGAGATCCCGAGGCATCAGTTAAATAAAACGGTCAGTGTTATTTCACCTCGCTCCAGACAGGCCGTATTCACACAGGCGGGCCTATTCTCACCTGGCTGCCGACTTGAACTTCTCCAAGTACTGAGAGCGAAGACTGTCATGGCCTGGTAGATCTATCAGAGTCCAGGTGTTGCCCTGAACACAATTAAACCAAAAAAACCAAAAACAACTAATGTGACTTCATGTTACAATAGATACAGGTCTGCAGACTTGGGCAACAGAATGTAATGCTGATTAGTTATCATTACAATTCTTTGTGTTTTCCACAAAAAGTGCAAGAAAACATTCACTCGAGACAAACAGCGAGATCTCAGAGTCTCCATGGTGATGATGATGACTGAGGATCCTTCACCCACCCTGTCGTTCTTGGCTTTGTACGGAGCGCTGCTGTCCGTGATGGAGGTCTGCGTCCTCTTGAACTTCCCCGACAGCAGCTGCCAAAAACACGTTCGTGCGCGATTATTCGATTTGTCCGTCGGTCCGCTGAGGCCGAGCACCCGAGCGACGGGACAGCGCGTCAACTCACCCGGCTGAAGAGGAGAGTTTTCCCCGCGTCGCACAGTCCGACCAGCAGCACGGCGCTGCGGACGGTTTTGCTGGTGAGAAAGTACTTCAGGAAAACTGGAGGGAGAAAGCAGAGGGGGATGGATGGTGGGGGAGAGGGGGCCGTGAACGATCCCCACTCGGCTGCGACGAAAACCTTTTGACGTCTGGCAAATTTCTCACACACACACACACACACACACACACACCCACTGGCTGTCGTTCGCTCGTCCTTTAGCATCCCATCATGCTAATTCCAGCACGGGTTTCGAAGCACAAGTGCACGCTGAACCAACACCAGCAATACACGCTAAAGCTCCATGCCACGCTAGCAAGACCGTTTCCCACACACACACACACACACACACACACAAAAGAGCCAACGCTGCGTGGCCCGCTTGGAAAGCCCGGCCTAGCTTGCTAAGTCGGTGCTAGCATGCTAGCATCAGCTGCAACGGTTCACTTCTTACCGCAGGTGATGACGATGACGGCCAAGGCGACGATGACCCCGATCAGAAAAACCGGGTCCTGGTCTTCCAGTTGCTGGCGCAGGGATTCGATGTAAGGTTCGAACGGGTTTTCTGCCATGTGCACGTCTGCCTTCTCGTCCATGTTGCCGGTGCTGTCCGCCTCCATTTGTCCGCTCGAAGCTAACAAAACAGTGGGACACGTCTGCTTCCTGCCGACGGCTGCGCGGAGCCCGCTGCGCCGCCAGGGGCCGCTGTCGCTCAGTTTACGCGGCCCGGCTCACGCTGAGGTCTCCGAGCTCGCACAGCGCCGCAACCAGTCAAATAATAGCGATAATAAATATAAATTTAAAAGAAACCGCAGAAAACACTGGGCCAGTTTATTTATATGAAAGTGATTTTTTTTTTGCTGGGAGAAGAGAAAAACCAGATGGAAGTCAAAAGTCACAACTATGAGATAATTCTGGAAAATCTCTTAAGTTCAGTTCGGTTCGGTTCTGTTTGTGTGAATCACAGCAGAAGTTATCTCAGGGCACTGCATGGCAGGTCCAGACCATGTTTTAGAGAGAGACAACCTCCAGTGCTTGGCGAGAAACCCTCAAAATGTATAAGTTAGTGGATATTAGACAGAGATGATGAGATTCCAAAATCTGAATTGTTAAATCAAAGGTTATGAGATGATTTTTCAAAAAAAAGACCTCCAGCAAGTGCAAATTGGGAGCTGCAGTGAGGTCAGAATCACGAGCGAGCAAAAACGAAGAGGCAATTAACTACAAACGTCACGTACCGAATGGCTACTGCTAAAAAAAAATAATTAACTATTCGGTCCAATTTAACATTTCACTCACAACGATTGAAAGGATTGTCCCTAAATGGTCATAGACCAATTTAAATTGCATGCTTTTCCTGGCAAAGCTCATTGCAGTTATATTGTTTCTGGCAAATGTTTATGTTGGTGCAGAAAGAGGTTTATTGATATTCAGATAAAAGAAACATCGACTTCACTTTGCATAATTAAGATTTACATCTACAATCATAATCATAGAGAGTGTTTTTGTCTCCAAATGATCACTTATTCCTACTTACTCCATCATCATCATCATGCAGTAAATGAGTCCCTGTCGTGGCTATTGAGAGCCAGAACACTGATACAGGAAGTAAAAGTAACCATAAATTCACTATTGGACACTCCGTTCGCCGTATAATTCCTATATGAAGACTGGAGGCGTTGATGGAATCGCGATCGGGACCAGATGCGCTTTTACGCGCTCCGTTTCCAGCCCTCAGTGCGCTCCTGAGTGCGCGCACAGTGGATATTTGACTCCCCACTCCTCGGCACGATGTCAAACGTCAGAAAACCGCATTATACTACAGGAAGAGGCTGCGTGTCATTCATCTGAGTATCTCGGAAGGGCCAGTTTGTTTGCTCACTGCGTTGCGGGGAAGACAAAATGACCCGTTTGTTGACGATTGCAGCGATTGCAGCGGGGGTCGTTTAGGCGCGCTCCATCCGCTCCTCTCCAGAAATCGCGGGGGGGAAAAAGAGAGAGAGAGAGTTTCTCCACAGCTGTCTGCGAATATATTTATCGGGAGACAAAAGGAGACAATGGCTTTATGGGGCCTGTGCGCGCTGTGCGCGTGGATCACTTTGGTTTGTCCTGCGCTTGGAACTGGGTTTGTTTATCACTTTCCAGGCGTCACAGTGCAGCGGCAGCGCATCAGTTCGGAACAGAGCGGCAGCACCGGACCGCCCGGCACCGGAGCCTTCACGCAGCTCAGGTGAGCGCGGCAGGAGTTGGTTTTGGTTTTTTGTTTTGTTTTTTTCATTACAGTTACTTTTTCTTTGTTTGGTGAAACCCTGCAGCGGCTCAGACTTCACAGTGCATGACTTCTCTGGCGTGGTGCTAACGACGTGAACGTCTCATTCCACGTTTCAGAAACTGGTGTCAGTACACTGTTTCCAGGACGGTGTCCTGTCAGGTGCAGAACGGGACAGAAACCACGGTGCAAAGGGTGTTTCAGGGCTGCCGGTGGCCTGGA
Organism: Dactylopterus volitans; assembly: GCA_901007715.1. Classification (NCBI taxonomy): domain Eukaryota; kingdom Metazoa; phylum Chordata; class Actinopteri; order Syngnathiformes; family Dactylopteridae; genus Dactylopterus; species Dactylopterus volitans. Next base: position 6,568 of record CAAKHG010021109.1, read on the forward strand.
CCCTGCTCCAAAATCATCAGGTACCTTCATAGTCCATCCAAGTCCTCTTCACCTATAAGTTCTTTTCGTCGTGTGATGCTGACAGACGCTCGGATTGTGTCATAGATAGGGGGGGAGTGGGAGAGGGTGGTGGTCCTGCACGGGGTCAGGGATGGACCTGGTGATTTGAGGGCCCAGAGCAAACTCAAGCGTCAAGTCTTCATTGTGCCTTGTTTGCACAAACACACACCACCTCTCACCCTTTTTTTTGCCTTAAAGTATAAATATTCAAAAATATTCAAGTGAAGATTTGAAATCAGGCGGACTTGCTTGTTGTCCATCCGCATCTCCCCCATCAACTTACGTCCCTATTCTGCCATCTACAGGCAAATACAATAACTCTGGAACTGAAAAAAAGAGAAAAAAAAAGTGTTGCTTTTGTCAGCCTGTTCTTTGCTTTTTCCCAGCTACCGGACCGTTGTCAGGCCTTCTTTCAGGGTTGCTTACAAGCAGGTCACTGCACTGGAGTGGAGATGCTGCCCAGGGTTTGTGGGAGAGGAGTGTCGTGAAGGTGAGGCTGTTCCCTCCTCTTATCCGTAATGCTCCCCTCTCAAATTTAGATGGAGGGAATGTGGTCGGCGGCTAAGCCGCTCAAGGTCTGATGTGATTTCGTCTGTGCCTGCATCATATTAGCAGCACCAGGCTGCCTTACCCACATCACTGTCTTTTTTTCCTGTTTGGTGGTGAGCAGTATGTTAGATTGCTAAATGTGCTACTGTGCAGCAGTTGACCTCTTAGTGTGATTATAAAGTTGTTTTGAATTTAGCCTGTTTTAGATTATTTTTGGGAACGCAGAACATAGTAAAACAAGAGTTGAGAGAGATCCTGCACTTCTGCGCCTGGAATCCCGATTCCCCTCTGTCTTTCTCGCTGTTTATTAGGGTATGTAGGGTATGCGCACACGCACACACACACACGCGCGCACATACACACTGCTCTGTTAACTGCCGAGATCATAAAGGCAGAGGCAGTTCTGCCTGTCTCTCCAAATATCATGAAGGCTATTAGAGTCGAAAGGATGAATAAAAACTCAGAGGAACGTCCAGCGGAGTAGCTTGTAAAGTGGGTTTCAATGATGGGCATTGCTGTTCCTGGATCCCACAGACCGCAGACTCCAAGCCCAGTATAGACCAAGATTTTCACCCATGGGCGAGCCACCGCAGTCAGGCTGAAGAAAAAGAGTGGAACTGTGGATGGCAATCTAATGTTGGGCTTCCTATCTGGTGTTCAGATTATATGTTGTAGGCACAAAATATGTGACCTCTAAATCACAGCCACGCTGACAAACATGTTTTCACATATTTAAACGCATGCACTACATTACGGAGACCTGCGGTAGGATGACTGACTCCGCCGTGGCTGTTCTTTTAGCAGTTCTCTGCTAAATTCTGCAAGTAAACCAGCAACTTGGTAGATTTTAGTTGACGATTCAGTGAAAAAAAATAAAAAAAATAAAAACCCACTGGCATAGCCTGTCCAAATTTGTCCAAATGCCTCAAAGAGCACGTTTAGCTTATTTGTCATAATTTGTGTTCCATTTTGCAAAATTATTCATTCTTGCACTTGGATAGCCAAGATTTACCTCAGGATAAGAAAACACACATTGGTGCTAACACTAATGGAATAAACACAGACATTATTACAAAGCCTTTGGAAATGATTATTTTCCCGGCTGTGGATATTATTTCACACAAAGATTAACACATAGCTATATCCGCTGAGTCTGTAATGCCAGAGATTATGGCTCATTTGAGACCAAAGTGGCTGCAGGAGTGTGAAGAAGCCATTTGGCTGTTTATTTTAGGTTTGCTGAAATGTATTTGCACATTCTAAATGGCTACAGAGCACAAGGGAAATTATCTCCATATGGAGAAACACAACACCGGGATCGACTCAGCAAGGAGACCTTAAAGACAGAGGCTGACGTCACAATGGAGGGGTGGGGGGGCCGGGGGGTGCGGGGGTGCGGCGGCAGTGTTTCAGAGGCAGGGAGTGCTGACATGGGTTGTTGCACAAGAGACAGCGAAGTGATAGAACTGGCAAGAGAAGAAGAAGAGAGGAAAAGGAGAAGGGAATGAAAGAAAAGAGAAGAGGTGTTTTGGTCAGAGTCCTCCAGCTGCTACAAGCTGCCCAGACGGCAGTAGAGCAGCCGGTTTTGTGGGAAAGAGGCCTCAGTGAGATTAATGAGCATGACACTCCTCCACCGGCTCTGCGTAACCTTCGTGACCATGCTAAACCACGCCGCAGCTCTGAAACGAACGCTGGCTCCCCTCCTGGAGATTAACATCTGGGAGACAAAGAGAGACCAGTCACTCAGCGTGCTGAGATTGCAACCTACGAGCGCTGGCGTTTCTTCCTAATAATGCCATGCAGGAATCCTTACTCTAATGTAAACATGCACCATCTGAGTTTTTCTTTTTAATTATTATGCGGCCATTTTTTTCCTTCTTCTTCCTCAGGAGATCAGAAACAAATTGTGAAGAGTTGCGCATCATCAATTTTTAGCTGAATGGATTGAATTTTATTCACACACCCAATAGTTACTGAGCAGCGTTCTCACACATTTGGAGTCATATTTTGCCAGTATTTGCGCTCGCCTGGCTGTGTTTTCAGTCTCTATCAACTCCTGAGGGATCTAAATATTCCACTGTGCTCTCTGGGTACTCCTGAGCGGTCTCTGCTTTGTTTGTTGTACTGAGCAGGTGTGGGGTTTTTTTTTTTTCAGAGTTTTCCTCTGAAAACAGTTATGGCCACAATGGCACGATGATGAGAGTGACGAGAGTGAGACACAAGTTGCTGTCACAAAGATCAACAGTCCTCAAATGCCGATATGAGCAACAGAGTCGGGTGACATTGCATTATTCTTCTTATGACAATTGACTTTAGATTTTTTAACGTTGTTTTTTTTCTTTTTTTTTTTTTTTTTTTTTTGCTTTTCAAGAACCACCTGAAAAACCATCCAGCTGCTAGCATGGCTGCTCTGTTTCTTTTGTCTGCTGATTGTTGCATGCAAAAGTTTTTGAAGGAAGGTGCTTCATTATATTTGTGAACTTCTGAGGCTTTGCAGGAGCAGTGATTTAATGACGGCTTAAGAAATTTTTCACAGAACAGAGTGTCATCTTGGAAGGGTTGGATTCGGTGCTTGTGCATTTATCCAAGGTTCTTTATGTCACCCGGACAACTGTGGGTCTCTGTGTAGCACAGAAAACTGCAGCATCGAGTCTCTGAGCCAGCTGCTTTATCAGAGTGAGAGAGGACAGCCTTATCCACTGAAGATGACATCACCTCTGTTTTTAGTTTGATGGGAGTCTGGCTCCACTTCAGAGGCCCCCAAAGGCCCTCAGAGATGTAGAGACAGGGCACATAAAGAAGGCTGGAGTTGGACTTTAGTATGAGTAAGCCGAGGAGGTGTTTCTCCCTCTCACCTTAACACATTCTCCTTTTTATAAAAGGCTAATTCCTTCTTTCTTTCTTTTTTTTTTTCGTCTGTTGAGATCTAAGTGGGGCTTTCTTTGTTTTGACTTATCATGGGGACGCACCACATGACTTAAGAGCCAAATCTGCAGCGGTCAGTGAAACTTGATCATGTTCGAGGTGTAGGATTAGTGTCTCGCCTCAACTCTTGGATATCAGAAAAGGCAGCTGCTTTACCGCACATGCGTTTATGGTAAAATGATCAGTCAACTACAAGCCAGTCAGCCAATTCTTCTTCGTTTCTTTTTATTCATCTTCTTCTTCAGAAACCTGAAAAACATGAGATGGTCCATAACGCAGCGTGTGTGTGTGTTTTTTAATTCTCACTTCTAGCGTTGAAATATAAATGGGCTTGTGACTGAGCTTCACAGTTGAGCTGGTGGCACAGTTTGAATTTTTATGCACTTGCTAATGGAAAATGGGTGTTTTCCGAATGTATTGCGTTGACACCCCGACCCGTCAATATTTTTGACAGTCTGGTTTGTGCTGGCTGTGGACAGTGCATCTCAAGATTTACATTTTGCTTTCAGCGGAGTTGTGCTAACACATGACGGCATGGAACCCATTTGGGAGAAATGTGTTCATAATTTTCCTGCTGTTGGCCACTGCCCTCCTCCTCACCCCATCACAGCAGCACCCCAGCTGCACACATGATTATATTAATAGTAGGGATTGTGGGTAACGTCTGCTAATCGGAGGAGGGTAATAATCTAAAAAGGAAGACCACGCTCGCTCATGAGGAGAGCAGTAGCCTCTTTATTTCCAGCCCAAACCTCAGGAAGGTTTAACAGAAGTTCAGTGACGATGAGTTTAATGTGACGTTTATGATAAATTTCGCTAATCAAGTGAGAAGGCGGCCGACAGCTTAAGATGTCAAATGTGTTAATTCTGAGGCCGGGAAGAAGCTCCTTACTGCAGCTGGATGGAGATGACGCAAGGGAAGTGTGTTAAACCCCATTGTTTGAGGGATTATCTCAAACAGCAGCGATATTACTTTTTCAGTTTTTCCATTTTGTCATCCATTCTCATTCCCTTTGCAAGCTTTTGGCTTTGCTTTGCCTTTTTTTTTTGCAATTGCTGCGCTCTTTATCTTCCTTATTCCTCACTGCTGGAAGTGTCCGTGAGCTAAACTACTAAACTACTAAACCCCTAATTGCTCCTGGTGAGCACGTTGGCACCTTACGTGGCACCCTTGGGCATTAGTGTATGATTGCATGTGAACGGATGAACGAGGCCTCGGTTTGGTAAAGCACAAAATAAGTGGAAGTCCATTTACCATTGATCCATGACTGGTTTGCAGTGACAGCAGAGAGGTAGCTCAGTCAGCCCGCTCAGTCAGCCCGCTCTCCAGCAACGACCTCCAGCCTCTCAATGGAGGATTCAGATGCATTCTTAAGTCAGTTGGAGTACATAACTCACTCAACGTGCCAGAAGGTCATCTGCACCTGTCATGGCAGCAGCTTGGTGACACATTGGCAGAAAACAGTGTTGAAAGAGGCTGTCAAGCTGAAGAAGGAGGCCTTTCGGGCTTGGTTGGCCCAGGGGGTCTCCTGAACCAGCAGACAGGTACCAGATGGCTCTATTGGTGGCAGCTGCAATGGTTTTCTGGAGCAAAAACCGGGGCCCGGGATCAGCCTGGCCATGGAGTAGGACTTACAGGTGGCCTCAAAAAACTTCTATGAAAACATCAGACGACTCGGGAACAGGAAGCAGGGCTTGGTCCAGGCTGTTTTCGTCAAGGGAGGAGAACTGCTGACTCTGAAAGGAGACATTGTCTGGTGCAAGAAGGTGCAAGACCTCCTAAATGCGACCAACATGCCCCTGTGGAGGAGGCAGAGCTGGAGGAACCAGGGGAAACCTTATCCATATCCCTGGCAGAAGCAGTCAAAAAGCTCCTTTGGGGCAAAGGTGCCGGGCGTGGAGGAGATTCAGACATTGCTGAGCTGTCTTGGCTATTGCGTATTGCAAGATTAAAAACATCGCATGTGGACTGTGAGGCCGGAGGCTTGCTCCAGTTGTCTGGGCATCACCCTGCCCAGCCTCCTGGGGAAGCCTCCTGCCCTTGTGGTAAAGTGATAGAGCAGAACCATGCACCACATGTGCTACTCCAGACTCCAGCCTATGCAGCGCGAGCATATGACTGATGTCTGTGTTACATCTCTGGCTTGTGCTCAAATATAGGTCAGACGGTACCCTCTGACCCGCAGAGCGCTACGGGAGAGCTCAGCTGTTTTCGCTTCTGGTCGGATCTGCCTGATAGATGATGCTCTCTTCATCCTCCTCCTGTGTGTGTGTGTTTTTTTTTTCTTTTTTCATTTCTTTCAACAGCTTCTCATTGGGTCTTTCTGCTTCCTAATGGCAGCTTTCCATTTGTTCATCCCGTGGCCTGGATGAATCTACTTTGAGTTATTGAGCTCCCAAAAATGGTTCATAGGAGCCATGTGTGTCCATAAAGGATTGTGTGATCTGCAGGTTTCTGTTATTTGTGGCAAAAACAGGCTGTTGATGTGTGAGGGTGTTGAATGTTTGTCTGCTGCTTCACCCTCCCCACCCCCTGCCCACACCCCCACCCCCACTCCCCCCGAACCCTGCAAAACGCCTGCTTACAAATGTTGGAGTTGCATGACACGAGAGAAATTTGTAATCAAGTACATCGTTCCATTTGAGTTCTGCACGATTTATCTCCTGGATATATTTGCATTTCATAAGAAGAATATTTGTGATATGATGTGATAGCAGGGGTATTCTGCCTTTCCCTCTCCCCACACACGTCTCCACCCTATTAGACGCCACTGCGAAATCATTTGAACCTCAAAAATGCCCTTAATTTCAGCCGATCGCTGTGTGGATTATCTCTCCTCTCCAGATTCACACACCACCATTTCATAGCATGATGATGACTGCATGTCTGTGCAGCAGTAGGCCCATTCATCTTTTAACTGCAGCTAGGGTGCTGTTGGTGCTTCAGCAACAGGGCAGTGCGAGCCGAACTGGTTGGACGGCTCATTTTGGCAGAAATTTTGAAGCATTCAATTTGTCTTTGTGTCATGAATGTCAGGCTGCAGCTTTTCGGGAAAATTTAGAGCAATAAACTGGGCCTTTATGTGGCTTTAAAGTTCACAATTTAATCATCAACCGCGTCTAGTTTTGTATGATGCAGCGGCATCAAAAATTCGATCAAAAGCCAAGTGTTTCTGACTTGCAAAATGTTGCAAAGCCTTATTTTATAGAAATGGTTTGTGGCCTGTCAGCTGGCATCATGCTTAACACTGCTAAATGGTCCCACTGTGGACTACTAGGCATCTTGGTTTTCAAAAACAAAATGCTCTCAGCTCTGTTCACCGTCGTCCACCAGCCACCGCGGTCAAAGTGGGTGGGTGATTTAGTGAGTGAAAGAGTTTGTGACAGTACGAACGTGTGTGTGTGTGTGTGTGTGTGTGTGTGTGTGTGTGTGTGTGTGTGTGTGTGTGTGTGTGTGTGTGTGTGTGTCTGTGTGTGTGTGTTCTTGTGTGTGTTTGTGTGTTTGTTTTTTTTTTTTTA
>CAAKHG010021109.1:13640-24227 GCA_901007715.1 Dactylopterus volitans
CGTGAGCGTGTGTGTGTGTGTGTGTGTGTGTGTGTGTGTGTGTGTGTGTGTGTGTGTGTGTGTGTCTGACTGTCTGTCTGTGTTTGTGGGTGTATGTTCTTTGCCAGCTGTTCTTCATGCCAGCAATAGCTGACCACTTGCTGGCTGGGGCCGACACACAACAGGCTCCTGGGATGCAGCCAGCTCTTCTTGGAGGCTGTCTGTGGTCTACATGTACACACACACACACACACACACACCCACACACGAACACGCGCACACACGCGCGCGCGCGCACACACACACACACACACACTTGCCTGTGTATCTTGGGGATGTGACAGCAACTCTTTAGATGGTCAAAGGAGATGTTTCAATACATCATCCTTCCGTCCTCCTCACACATGCAGACAGAGCAAGTATTTAGTGCCTCACAAAATGACTGTCCCCAGCTGTGTGCGTCACTGTGTGCTTTGTGGAAAAGGTTCGTTGCCGTGTGTGTGTGTGTGTGTATATATATATACGTAAAAAAAAAAAAGAGCAAGAAAGAGTGATTTCTTTGATATGTATCCAACTCCAGGGTAGGGAATGTCTCCACAGACTATAGCAGCAGTCTGACTTACTGCTCTTGCCAAAATATCCTGTCCTGCCTCATATTGTAGATCACAACATAATGTCAGGAACATTCATCAAATCAGTTGGCATTTTTGTAGTTTGCTGAGATGAAGTATAGTCTTTCATCGGGTGCTTCTGATGTTTAAAATAATTTATTTGTCAAGAGCTGGTAATCTTATTTTTGCTTCGCCCAGAGAGATTTTGATCCGGCAGCCAGTCTGCTCTCTTGTCTCCCATCAGCGCATTATCACATAACATCAGCTCTGCGTCGGTCTCATGTGATTTATTGACATGCGGTCTGTTTGCATGGTGCACTACTGGGACGTCTGGGTGTTTTCTAATTGGATTTCATGTGATCAAAGTCTTCTTTATTTCTTTCTGTAATAAAAAGAGGAAAAAAATCATGCTGTTATAATAAGAATCTAATCTTTGCATATTTTTTAAGTTTCATGACTATCAGACAATTTTTGATGGAACGTTCAAATCCTTACCACTCGGTTCCCTATAGATTCCCTTTTATTTGGCTTCCCACTAAAGACAACTCGATTCTGAAGCTTTCCCATGAGCTAAGTACAATCCAAGAAAAATAGGCCTGTCTTATGTTGCCATGGTGTAATTATGGATCCAAACAGACCCTATAGCTGCGGTCCCGTTCTAAACACCATCTCAAACACAACGGAAGTTTGGTTTTCTAACCCAACGTAATTAAATTCCAACTCCAGAAATGGAAATCCTGCTTGTCCCCTTTAACAACACCACGCTGTTGTTTTTGCACTGGTTCACATTTATGGTGCTCAGTTCTAGTGTTTTTCTGCGGTGCGTGTTTATGGTGTAATAAGCTGGCTGAGTCTTGGCTCAGGACAAGAGACGATGGCTGGCGTTAGCTCATTAGCAGTGTATAGTGGAAGCACACTTTCGGTCCTGAGGAACACAAATCCATCATGGACGGTGAGATCCAAAAATCATGAAGCAAAGCAGACACAAGACGTTATGCGTAAAATGTGAAAGTAGATGGATGACATTCCCATCAGTAAGGCTGGTAGGGTCCAGTGTTTCCCACAGAACTGGAGTCTATTTGTGGCAGTGGTGCGGGTGGGCGGAGGGGGCATATTTGTACCCAGAAGTCCTCATGATAACATGACTTTCCTTCGTCTCTGGATCCCTCCAGCCCGTGTGGCTTCCGCATCTTCTACTTCATTCCCAGGTGAACAAAGCGCTTCTTCTCATTTGGTTTCAATGGCAGAGTAATGATGCATACCGCCTCCTACTGGACCGGAATCGTAACTACAAACCTAATCCACCCTCAGTTGCGAAATCATGTTTTTATGGGCGAGGGCGAACCAGGAGTGCCAAAAGCATAATGTGGTGGGTGATACTGTGCCGGCCCGCCATGAATAAATTAATGTATTGGAACGACTGCATTTAATGAGTTCACGATTAACTGTGCTATTAGCGGTGTTAGCAAGCAGGCTAACCGTTTCAGATGTGTTGAGCTGCTGTCGCATTACATAAAGTTCACTTAAGGTTGGTTTGACTGCTTGCTAGTAAGTAACTCTTTTTGATGTTTACTCCTTCACACAGATTAGCATTGAATTACCTGCAAGGAGAACACCTGACTGCCTTTCTGAGAGTCTCCATAAATTGATTTTTCCATGTGAAAAGGCTTTAGAATATCTTTTTTCAGCAAGCCCCATAAAATGCAGTGTCCAGATAAAGGGGTGCAAACACTGCAGAAAGTAATATAACCAATGAATGCCCTTTATTCTTCCTTTGCTTCCAGTTATTTATTTCATTTAAGATGTATTTATTTCAAGTGACATGTTTATTTTTTTCTACTGATTCCTGTATTCAAGTATTCAAGTATAAGTATTCAAAAAATGAAATTCAAACTCCTCGCTCTTCTCTGCTGCGGTGGTGGTGGTGGGTAGGAGGCACGCCCGCCACAAATAGATTCCAGTTCTGTGAGAATCACTGAAATGTCTACGCACATATTGAGCCTCCAGCTATGTAAACACAGAGGCAGGATGCATGATGAGTTCAGAGTTGTTCGGACCCATTTGGACTTCTTTCCCGCATATTTGTACCCAGAGGTCTTCATGATAACATGACTTACCTTTGTCCAGAGCCCTTCACCGAATGTGTTTACCGTGTCTTCTACTTCTTTTCCAGGTGAACGAAGCACTTCATTCTATTTGGTATTAATGGCGGAGCAACAATGCATACCACCGCCTACTGGACCGGAATTGTAACTACAAGCTAATTTCACAGATGGCTCCATTAAAATGTGCTTATGAGTGAGGGCGAACTGGTAGTCCATTACAATCCATCCAACCGTGGTTGACATGCCAGTCAAATCCGCAACTGCCAACCTTAAACCTATGCTGCAGGAAAAGTCTTCCTCAAAGAAGAAGGGGGAAAAAAATCACCAGGTTTATCCTCTGGGGGTCAAAAATGTCTCTACTCAGTTTAATGTCAATCAGTTTAACAGTTGTTGAAATGTTTCGGTATGGACAAAGTGGTGGACCAATCGCCTGACCGCCAGACCGACATTACCATCAGTAAAGACATACCGTTACGGAAAATGTAAATATATAAGCCTCACAACACATCTATGGAAGTACTGTAAATAACAGCTAAGCTATAGGGTGGAGAGTTACAATGGAGTGATGATGAGTAATTATGGATGAGATGAGGGCATATCAAATCATCACTCCACTCCCATTGTGGAGCTCTTGATTGCTAACAGTCTTGCGCTGCAGCTTTCATGTCCTTGGCGGAGTCACTGAAGAAACCTCAGCGCAGTCAGTCACAACAAGCCGCTCATGTGGGGTCATTTTTCCCCTCTTGCGGTTCAGCAGCGTTCAGTAATAGGCTTGTTGAATCCTGAGGAATGTGTTTTGGGTAAAGTTGTTGATTGTTGTTTCCGATAGTGGCGGCGCTCCAAGAGGAGATTCAGGAAGCTGAAACGAGGCATTAAGAAACCGCACCCATGCAGTCACTTACACCACTGGCCTGGATGGGCTTAAGGCAGGGTACAGACTTTCATCCCTTCCTATTTCAGTGAAGCAGAAACCTCAGCGGCTGCCGACGGCTCACCATACATCGCGCCCGGAGACGCCGATTCAGGCAGGCTGGCGATGTTTTAGCCAATTTGTCGGTGCGCTAGTTATTTATGAGCACCAGTTGCGCTAGGTTTCCCTGCTATGACCACAATCTGGGTGGGTCCCGTCTGTGGGACTGACAGCTGACATTCCAGACTTCTTATGAGGCAGAGAAAGGCTCAGATTTGGAGCAAATGCAAACGCTGCCGGTCTGCGCTCATCCAAGCAAAGAATTCACAAGTACCTGCAGTTTGGAGCAACTAAATGTGAGGGCAGAGTATTTGTCAGAGAGATGCCTGAGGATAACATAGAAATTTATTGCAAACCAGAATTGCGATAATAATTCGCAGGTGCTGGCAGCAAAAGGAATGCAAAGTGTTAATGCCGTTCAGAGTCGTCAACAAAGTCAGTGATAAGGCCAAAGCCAACAATGCCTTATCAGTTCTTCAATCCATTCCTAGAGCAGAGAGCAGAGGAGCACATGATGAATCAATGCACTCAGGTTAAGCTCAGCATGCACAGAGCGGCAAAAACGAACAAAATGTTAGGAGCAAGAGAGCGTTTTATTTAAACTGTGTATTTTACGTGCTCAGGCAGCAGTGTTACAACTCAGCGCAGGTGATGGCGTATAACAAGAACCCAGATAATGAATCCAAAATAGCTCTCTCTCCAGTTGGCTTAGGAGATGAGAGACATGGGCAGACAGACAGAAAAAACATGCCGTCAGGACGCAGGCAGGTGTGTGCGTGCGTGCGTGTGTGCGTGTGTGTGTGCGTGTGTGCGTGCGTGCGTGTCAGTAAGAGTGTCAGAGTGAGAATTTCAGGAGGGGTGTAATGAAAAAATACTTGTCTGTAAGTGAGTGATGCGATATGCGGAGGAACTGCTCATGAATTCTCGGGTCAGGCTCGATGGGCATTGTTCCTGTGTGTCTTGGCTTGACCTCTGCGTGAGACTCACAGATGCCGCAGCTGGTGGAGGAAGAGATGGAAAGGGGAAAGCCGACGGTGAAGAAGCGGCATGTCCATCTTAAATGTGCATCGTCATGCCTGTTGGTCTGTCTTTTTGCAGAGTGTATGAACTGCACCGGCTTCAATCACATGAACAGCAGAATAAATGCAATGGAATCGAAGGTAAAGAAAATCTCCCTGAAATTTTAAATGTAAACACACACACAAGCACTGAACAATTTGGAGATGAGCTCGCCGGCATCTGTGCAAACACGTGACTCGCGCCGCTCTTGTTTTCTAGATTAAGCTGTTGGAGGCGGGAGGTTCCGCGCCGCCGCTGGCCGACGGCTCACCGGGGGGCTCATCTGACAACGAGGTGGACACGCCACAGCCCACGCCCATCGAGCCGCCGTCGTACCTGCCGCCAGGTGTCATCGCATCGTTAAAATATGACATGTTGAGGAGCTGTCAGTTGATATCGGCGTCTGCATCGGTCAACTACTATGAGTATTCAAAGATAATTGAAGAAATAGTTCATCGCTATATTTCACTCACTCGCTGAAGAGTAAATACAAAGTGGAATAAGGCATCTACATCTTATGGATTATTGTCTTATGCTTTTAGAAATTTGAAATTGATTGAACATATTTTGTACAATTTTTTTTTTAATTATTAGAGAGAGCGCTTTCTTTACCTTTACTTTAACTTTTATCGACTCTTTTTGTGTGGTGTCAGTGGGCAGAGGGCCTCAAGGGCCCATCGGGCCTCCGGGGCTTCCTGGTTCTGTTGGACTTCCAGGTCCAGCAGGAAGAACAGGCCTTCCTGGACCTGTCGGTAAATATCAAGCCCTTTTTCTTATTTGCTCACTTTTATGATTTGGTAGTAATTATACCTACTGGGAGTTCTATTACATATCAAGGTATTGAAAATGTAACAAAATGTATAAATTGTACTTTGTATTATTTTGCTTAGGACCAAAGGGGGACAGAGGTCTACCGGGAGAAATAGGCCTCCCCGGCCCTCCTGGTCTGCCAGGGCTTCCAGGGCAGAGCTCGTCTCCCGTCCCAGTGAGGGGGGACGTTTTTCAAATGGGCGAACACGGTGAGCGGATCATTTCACCTCAAATTTTCTCTCTTAAATCGGGATCTAAGCAGATCTCGAACATGTGGTTTAATTTGAACCAAACTGTAAAACCGTTCAGGCGTTCAGCTTGAACGGATGCCAAGGTCCGTTTTCACATCTCGCCCTACACGCTCTGCCAGCGTCAAACACCCGCGTATCTCACGCATACAATCATTCTATTGTTCCGTCACAATCATGTTGTCAGGCAGAACGTGAACTCGGCCAAATGGGTTTGCATGTATGGAAAATAGTTTCAAGGGGCACAGGTGGAAGAGACGAGGCACACTGTAGCTGTTACTGAGTCTTTTAAAGAGCAATATGTGTCTGTAGCATTTAGTGGGCCCAAAACTATAATGGAGAGTGTTTTGTTTTGTTTCTTTTACAGAGAAAGGCCTGGCTTGGATTTAGCCAAATTGTTTCCGTGTGTTTTGCTGCTGCTGAGCCACTGTTTACAACAACCTCTTTTAACACCAACAACAATAGTGAAGCTGGAAATCACAAGATTAGCCTCTAGGCTTCACAAAGACTGAACCAATTAGAGGGAGGGAGAAAAAAAAAACTTTGAGCCAATTTTGCTCCTCTAATCCACTTAAAGTTCAATTCTCTCTCCGCTATCCAACGACATCTGCACAATCACACATGTGTGATTTATTATCACTTGCAACTTTCAAATCTTCACATATCCACCTCCCAACAATGAGGTAATGTTTTCAGGGCTTGTTTGTTTGCGCGATTAAAGCTGCCCAGCCACCTTTCATAAAAACATATCAAACCCATTGAACTTTTGGGCCATTTTATTCTTTTTGCACATTTTCATCTTCTTAAAACCCTGCGAAGCAGGATATATTAACGAATATCTCAGGAAATATTTATCAGGGGGAGAAAAAAAAATCATATTTAATTGTAGTGATCATATCCATTAATGTGTAGAATTCAGTGCAGATCCTGAGGGTTTAACTTGCGTTTCATTTTAAGTGTAGAAAAGCTCCTCTCTTCCATTCAGAATATGCTTTTCACCACAGGGAGGCAGCAGATGCCCACAGAATAATCACTACCGCATGAGGACTCCTGGCTCCGATTAGGCTTTTGGCTGCGTCTGCCTTTCTGAGCCCAAGACTGTGTCTGCGGGTCTGGAACTATGTAGATTTGGGTCTGTGGGACCATGTTAGCTGAGGGGGGCCAACTGGCTGTAAATCAGGCCTAATTTGTTAGCTGTCAGCAGAACAGTCTGCGTTTTGGGGAACAGGCAATGGCCCAGAGCCAAAGGCTGGGCTGCAACGAGGCAGGAGATAGTCTGCCACTCATGTGAAGTTTCTCGGGGAGGCAGCCAGGCTCGAGGAGACTGTAACATAAGAAAATTAGTTCCAGAGGGAAATCTGCTCCTTCTAGACCCATTTCTGTGGACTGTAGCCATAATGTAACAGTGCTGTCTCAACATGGGGGAAGACTGACTGGGAGCATATGGTAAAGTGGAGAGGAAGTGGAAGCGTGGCTTGGTTTCAAACAAAATTTCTACTTACAAGCATTCTTTAAAATATCCTACACGCTGAGAACAAGGCACGACTTCCACCTCTCACATGTTTTCTGTGAAAATAGATCATGTCCAAGCTTTTACTACTCCACTTAATGGGACCTCTTTTAGATCAACCGGCTGTTCCTGCCGATCACTGTCATGCCGGATTTAATGTTCTGGCTGATGAAACTCTGCAGCCTGAATGTTCACTCTTTATACCTTAACTGGTTATGTTGAAAAACAAGCCATGACCCCCACCCCTCCCCGCCCCCTGTCCTCCTTCTCCTCCCTCCACCCAACAACAACAGTAACAAACAACAACAAAAAAACCCTAATCTAACAGACCTTGAGTGATTGGGTTTGTTTTTTCACTTTTTCGTTTTCTGTATATCCGATTTTATGCACTGTAGATTACAGTAGATTGATGGTGACTGTAAAGCTGCCATCAGCTGTTAGCTGCTTTGCTGACCCATGCAACCATTTTGAAAAAGATGCTAACTGCAGATTGACGGCAGCAGCAGCAGCAGCAGACACAGACCCTGTAGGCCGGTCTGCGTCTAAATCTAGCCGAGAGCGATGAGGCGATGTTTGCATCAAACATGCCAAATCCGGCTATGACGGCAACTTCACAAGACATCCCATGTTTGCATCAGTTCTGGAGTTCAGTTGAGCTCCCCGCGTGCATCCATTGCCACCCTGCAATGCGAGCGGAGCAACTGGGTCCCGGTGTGTCCTCATTCCCCTCCGGATGCATCCGCAGTTGCCTTTTTGAGATTCTGTCACTTAATATGCGTTCCAGACGTGAACGAGAGCAGTCATGTCACCTCACCGGGGGAGGGAGGGACTGCTGCAGGTGATGCCGAGAGCAGAGAGGGGGACATGCTGAGCTCTGCCAGGATGAGACGTCTCGATGTGTGTGTAAATGTGTGTGAGAATTAGTTTAATCGCAGTAAAAATGGTCAACTACTACTGCGGCGGGCAAGCACAAATGAATGAGACATGCGGTTTATAATACATAGGAATATTTATCAATGTTTGGCGTCGAACTGACTTCTGTGACGACAGGATTATACCAAAAAAAAAAAAAGGTTGTCGCATTGAATGAAGCCTGCTTCGTACTGCACCGGTCTTTAGAGCACAAATACCAGCCATTAGAGCTTTGGTATCCTGCAGAGATTTTTGCTGTTTTGCTCCCAGTGCTTGTTGGATGACTCACTGCATAACTCTGCACACTGCTGATAAATGAAAGCGCTTGTAAAAAAAAAAAAAAAAAAAAATAGAGTTTTGTTTGATGTCACTTGCACACATAAAAAAAAAATAGGTCCGTTTGATCTTATTAACTCCAGCAGAGACGCTGGATGACATCAATAAACATCCACATCACTGGCAGTGGAGATGTTTTGGATTTGCAGCACATTAACCAGTTACACTGAAACACTGAACTGCAAGTTTGAGAGCTCACATTTAAATGATTCGCTGCAAATCCGCCATGGCTGCGACACACTGCATACTGGTCCTGGCTCAGGTGCTATTTAGTTTCCTTATCTGCCTCATCTGAGCTGGAGTTGAAATACAGTATCTATTTGTGTTTCCATTCCAGGGGAGAAGCCCGTCCATCCAGTTGGCCCGCCTGGTCCAGCAGGCCCAATCGGCCCCTCAGGTACAAATATAAACAATATCTGTACAGCTCAGGAACCATGCATGTGTGGCACGTTTTGAGCCCTAGGATATATAGGACGTCGCTGAAGTGCAGTGCACTCGATGAAACACTGGTACGGGGCGCGCTAACATTCAGAACGTGGCTTCCCCATGTCATGTGGGGGACGCTTGGAAGAAGGATGACGTCTGTGTAGACTCTGACGCGAGGCGGTGTTCACATTCATCCCCTGAGAGTTGACACGCGCGTCGCTGTGGCTCACCTTAAATCTGAGTTTATGACGCGCACCGGCGAGCTGGTTGGCAGTCAGTCGCGGTAGCGCGTGCGACTCCTCCATGGCGTCGGAGGCATCTTGTGCAGATAATCACTTGTAGCCCAGAACGCTTGCGTGTTTATAGACTCAGTTTTCATTAAGGCTAAAGAACATGTCACTTTAAGTGTTTTAACTGGGTAATTTGAGTCTTTTTGAAGAAAACCAATATAAGACACAATTTATTATTCAAAGCAGCAGCAGCAGAATATTTTATGTGCCTGGCAGGGAATCTTCAAGAAGCTCTGAGAACATGCGGGCTCAAGTGGTTAATTATGTGTTTATCTTGTAAAGCTTGGCAGATCTCTCTCCTAGGACAATATAAAGTCAGAATTAAATTTAACTTTGCTAAATTGACTGAGATGCGCTTTGATATCGCACACTAGCCCGAGCCAATCGTGAACACGCTGACATTTATCCCTCCCACTGATTGGTGTTTTGTGACTAACGCTGCAGGCCCTCCAGGACCGAGAGGACCTCCGGGGATTCCAGGCCTGCCAGGACAAGATGTGAGCATCTGCCACTGACAGCTGAGTGTTGATCAATAAAAACATGATTGGATGACTGGCATCATTAACAATGACCTTCTGTTTTTCCCACACGAGGGCAAGGAAGGCCTCCCAGGCATGCCTGGGGATCTTGGGCCTAAAGGTGATCCAGGGGAAAGGGTGAGACCGCCTGAATGATCGTTATTGGATAAGTGAATACTGAACATAATTGATTCTGATCAACTAAAATGCTTTTTGTTCCGTGTTTTGTAAATGCTCCCAGCTGTCATGCAATCTTAAACACATTAAAGGTGAGCAAGCTTTCCTTCAAAGACTTACTTCAAGCCATGACTAATCCTCCTACTCTCTCCCGCGTCCAAGGCCAGGCCTCGCTAATCAGGGCGGCCATGTCGGGTCCCCTCTGTAGTCGTCTCTCTAGTGGGCCTCTGCCTTTAAACCTGATCCCCTTCCTCTACTAGAATGATTTAAGATTGGGAGATCTGGTGAAGAGGCAGATTAGCGCGTGGGATGAAGAATGCGAGCCTGAGAAATGGGTGTGAACTAGAGTGCTAAAGTGTTCTCCCTCTGTTCCTCCTCTACCAGGGGCCTCCAGGTGTAACAGGCGAGCAGGGCTTACCTGTGAGTATCCGCTTACCATGCTACAAACACACACACACACACACACACACACACACACACACACACACACACACACACACACACACACACACACACACACACACACAGCACAGTAGTGACCAGATGATTTCGCTCTGCATTCAAAGGGGCCTCCGGGGCCAAAAGGAGAGCCAGGAGATGACTTGAATGGGGTAAGAGACGTCGGCATCTCCTCCT
>CAAKHG010021111.1:1748-14613 GCA_901007715.1 Dactylopterus volitans
TGAATAATTTAGGATTAAACATGATAGGGCAAATAAGCTTCTGCAGCGTAACACACACACACACACACACACACACACACACACACACACACACACACACACACACACACACACGGTGCTTCAGTTAATTTTTCATCCCCATTTGATGTTAATCTGTGAAGCTCTGTTCAAGCCTGGACAAAACACACCGTGATGGTGTGTTGACACAGTGAGAAACATGACACACACAACTGAGTACGGCAATCAGCTATGCAACTTCGTAATCGTTATTGATTAAAGAGCTGTGAAGGCACACACTCGCGCGCGCACGCACACTGGGCCCGGTCTGTCTGCCATGACCAATTACAGGACATGGGAGGATGCTATACTGCAGGAGCCATGTTTATCAGTCAGTGGTCACTTCAATTGCCAGTCCCTCCTCTCATGGGAGGATCCTCATATCTGGAGTTTGGAAAATGTTTAGTCATACCTCATGAATTTACGGGAGCTGTCTGATCTATGTCTGCAGCCCTAAATGCTGATAGCAAAACACATATTTAAATCAGAGAGATATTTCCGTGCAAGCCTCATACTGACACCAAACCGCCATCAGTCATCCTGAGAAATATCATCCGGGAAAATTCCAACAAACAACAGCTGAACCCAGGAGGTTGAGTAAATTTAGAAAATTATGGAAGTGGCCTGTTGTCACATATTTTAAGGAAATGTCAAGCTAAATAATTAAAATCCAACTTGAATTATCATTATTTTCTGTCTACTCCAACACGCAGAGTGGATACATGTTTTTGTTTTTTTTGTTTTTTTTCAGCTCTCTGGGCATGAAACAGATGGAATGCGCTTTGTTCTCCATCAGTGTGGACTGAAATCCTAATAATGCTTTATCACAAGGGTCTGTAATTTCCCCAGAATTTCATGCAGAGTTTAATACAAAATTAATGGAAACTCCTTATTGTCTTGTTATCTTAGTTCAACTGACAGCAAGCTCAGTGAATGAACACGTGCATTTCTGACCAGCAACTGCATGAAAATATCTAATGAGGTAAGCTGTTCTGAAATGTAATGAACTAAAAATAAACTGATTAAAGTTGTGTTTTTACTCCTAAAATGCCACCAAATGTATTGCTCTTAATCATGATGAAATGTTCTAACACAATCTCCACTGAAGCTTGCATTATTTTCTCTCAAAATATAACTAGTTATTTTATATCTATCTGCATGGCAAGGGTTATTTTTTTTAATGCAACTTAGAAATCTTTTGTTTTTTGAAAGTAACACAATATTCAGCACATTTGCCTGAAAATTACTGAACTGTTTCTGTGGTTACAAGTAACTGCGATCTGCCTAGTTGTAGTGTGAACATAAATTAGAGGAAGACAAGAGCATTTTTGTTCCTATCAAGCTTTTTTTCATCCCAAACCATTTCAAAGGTTGGGGTCAAGTTGGAAAACACAGAACTTCTCCTTTAAAATTATAGAAAACACTGTGTCGTTTTTTATGCGTTTCTAGCGCCAAAACTCATCGATGGCAGCAAAAGATCTGCACTATGCTGTCCTGATTTGGATAACCCATCTTTTGAGCTAAGATAGTTAATGTATTCCCATGCTCTTTATATGTAATTTTAAAATCTTATTTTTTTAAAGTTTTTATTTGAATGGTTGTTTCTGTTGTTTATATCTTGTATTAATTTATTGGTATCCTCTTAATGTGTGTTAATGTTAAAAATCATTTAATTCAAGGTATCTTGTATGTTATGTGTATGTTCTCCATTTTTGATACATTATGTTCTCTTAATATCTTGTTTTATGTTGTATGTCTATGCTCTTAATATATTATTTCAATGCATGTTTATGCTCTAATTATGATATTTTGTATGTATATTATGCTTTTTAAAGGCACCTTGAATTGCCTCATGTTTGAATGACGATTTTAACGTGGGTTTACCAGATTTGTCTGCCCCTCTTGGGGTTTCATCCGGATGCTCATCCCATATGGATCCTATACAACAACCACATTATTTTGTTTGACACAGTCTGGCTCTATTCTTATCTCTTTCAAATCGGATATGGAAATTCATCAACGTTTCACATTCTCCTGTTACCACAGTTTCTGAGTAATTAACTGTCCATCTCTCAGAATAGGAGTCAAAACAACTTCATGTCAGAAATTCTCCCCTGGTGGATTCATAGCCGCGTGGATTTTATTCACCCTAATACACCGGAGAATTTCAATATCCCAAAGACTTTCAAGGGGAAACAAGCATTAAACTAGTGTTCATTTTCCGTAATGTGAGAGGAAATAGCTGTGTAATCGCCACTGCCATCTGTATTTCTATTTGTGTTAGTTGTGCCACGTTTAGTGTAGAGGTAATTTGTCACATTACATAAACACCACACCCACTAAATTTGCTAGGTGCATCTTATCTTCACTTGAAAAAATCCGATTTGTGCGTTTGTCACCCAGGAAATGAATTGCTTTGATTGCCAACATTCTTGTCATCTTGAACACAGCTAAATCACAGTTGAGACAGGATTTCCCACTGCCAAAAGTAAACTTTATTTACTCGATCTGGGGAGACGCAAAGTAGCCTGGAGTACAGTTTTTCCATAAATCACAGTGCTATTTACACAGTCACTGGGGGCGTTTTCTTTGTGTGCCTAATTTTCATGTCAGTTGTTTTCGTCACGTCAAGCGCTTTCACACACAATGCAAATATCACATAAAGGGACAGCGATTTTTTTCTTTTTCTTTCCAAATTAACATCAACCAATCATGTTCTGCAGATTAAACATCACATGAGAAATCCTACTGACCAGGGAGGACCAGTTATTCCAAACTATGCAATAACTTGCATTGTGTGCCAGACAACGATCTGAGTGAATGAGGTCTCCGCCTCCTTATGCAGCATTAGCTCCCGCAAAAGAACCACAAAATGTCCCAATGACTAAATTATGTCCAGAAACTTCATCATCACTGGATGCTGTTCAATCCATATTTTTACCCTTAGTTACTTTGACAGTCTTTTTTTTCCATTTTATATTTCACACGTTGCACACATTTATACAAGATTTGCCACTGGTTCAGAAACAATACAGCACTTACTGCATTATTTGACAATGATTGGAACGAAATATGGCTCAGGTTAAGAGCAATTTGATGAATGATACGTTGAAAGCCAATAAAAATCCTTAAGAATTCGCAAGGGGACATATTTAGTGCACTAACGGTGTGTATAATGTAACATAAAGCTGCAAATTACACATAAAAATGTCATGTTGCCTGAGCTGTAATGCTGACTTGGTCTCTTAAGTTAATCTGCTCATTACTGATGTCCTCTTTGACAATCAGCAGGATCCCATCATTGATGTTGACTCCTACTAAAGCATGAATAGTAATGACTAGAATGTCTTCAAAAGATGACATTCATAACAATATGTCAGATTCTCCTTTGCTCTCACTTTTGGATCTTTTTTTCTTTTTCTTCACAAGTATCAACTTTGGGACTTCGACACAGCTGGAGAGTGCAGCCGTGCTTGGTGCAAGAGCATTATGGGTCATCAGTGTGGATGCTCAGATGGTTAAGAGCTAGTTCAATGAAGGCAGATCGAGAGGGTGCAAACTCATGAGGCTAAGTGAAACGTGGCCGCAGCGCGTGGTCGCAGTAATCCCCCCCAGGGCCTGGACGCTGGCGGGGGAGGAGCAGAGGTGGACAAAGGAACCTGAAGAATCACTGGAGCTGTCGTAAGCAGAGGATGAACATGTGGAGGAGGTGGGTTGCATGACGAAAGGAGGGACTGAAATACAGGCATATTTAAATGTCCTGGAGGTATTTGTTCACCCTACTTTCACGCTCAAAGTGTCCTCGCTGTTCCACTCAAATCGCTCACTGCTCACACCTGACTGAAATTATGTCACCACCTTCTTTTTCTTGCACCGAGTTATTGTCATTTGTCAGTTTTACGGCAATATTAAAAACAAAATCATAATCACAATAAAAAAAGAAGCAAGATTCAATTAAAAGCTGTGTTTGTTATAATGCCCAGGGGAGTGCTTGACACCAGCAAATAATGGCTCCAAATAGAAGCCATTACGGGGAATAACAAGGAGGAGAAAGCACGCAGTGCCGCTGGTCTTTTACGCTGGAGTGTCAGCGCCTCTGGCTCACTGCAGGTCTCCACACTGAGAGCTTCTCTCAGGGGTTTACCTGTATGACTTACTCAACTTCTTTTTTAAATGCATTTTGTAAACTCCATTGTTGAGCTTGCAACAGCGGATTTTCGACAGAAGTTAGCCAGGGTGGCGGTGCAACACAGCAGCACTCTGGCTCGAACACGCCTCAGACTCATGACCGCAGAGAGATTGGAGAGATAAGGCAACGCTCCAGCTTTGGTAAAGTATCTGTGAAAACACAAAGCATTGCACTCGCGGAGGTCGCTCAAATTCCTCAGCAGCACATCAATCATATCGCACATTTTGTTTCATTCCTGTGCACAAGCATGGACTCAAGCATGTTTGATGTTGCACCCAAGCTTGCGCCGAACAAGCTAACAATCATCCACCAGTGCCCTTTAAACAGCTTACCTTACACGCAAATGTCAAGATCATTTGGAGATGCCAAATGGTGTAATTCGCATATCAGTCATGATAGTGTCAGAAGAATCATTCATTATGGCCTCATGACTTGAGTTTCTAGTCTGATACGGTATTTGAACAACTGTGATGATGATCTTGACACCCTAGGATGACAAACGATCAGATTTTGGCATCATCTCATTTTTCATGGCAGAGAAAGAAAGCTCTGCTGCCTCATACAGGAGCCGGTCCGGTTGGCCCAAAGCAGCGCCTGGCTGTCTGCCTTAGTTAAGTTGTATAGTTTTGAATAACTGAGTCCTCCATTGTCATCTGGGGTTGTCATGTGTCTGTGCCACTGATTGGCTGACGTGTTTTAGTTGCGACGCAATCAACCTTGTGCCAGAAAAAAAAAAAAAAAAATTTACATTGCTTTCTCACCACGTAATATTCATGTTTTGTGTGAAAGTACATCTGACAAAAACGACATTTCGAAAATGATATGGACGCACAAATTAATCTCACAAAAAAAAAAAACACACACACCCTTTGGGTAAAGAACTTAAGTGCAACTTTATACCAATTACAATCAAAATAATGTGCTGTATGTTAGTGCCCAATTTCATTTTTCATGAAACTTCTTCAATTATGTTTAAGAACAAAACTCACGTGACACAGTGTTACGACATACAGCAGATGGTCCACTCTCTAACTCTGCCAACTGTGAATGAATGCATCATTTGTTTATTCATAATTTGTCTCTGTATCTTTGCCAGCTCAGCTGTCAGTCAAATGTGTGCCGCCGTACCATCCATTCAGAACCCTGGAAGCCATAACAGTTTCTTTTCTTCCTATTTTTTTTCCAATATACTGCATGAAAAAAAAAAATCAAAATTTGAAAACATTTTTTTTTATGGTTTATCAATATGAAACAGTTAAACTGGTGGTATTGTTACGGGCAAATCGCTGTCACCTCCCATTAACTTTAGATACCAACATCTCTGATCAGTCCTGAAATTTACTATTGACATACCTCACTATTCAAACGTTGGCAAGATGAATATCTGACATTGTAGCAATGTCTACTGTATGTTTCAGAGGCAATAAGGACGAGAATAATCGCTCTCGTTTAAGAATAGGCTTTGGCATCATAGCAGCATGATGTGATTCTGAGAGAAAGTGTTGCAAGAAAGTAAGGGCGGGCTTTGCAGAGCGTCGGAGAGCAGATCAAAGGCATCTGCTATCTTGAATAATAACAGTCAAATGCTGGCTCTGCTGCCTGGCTCTGTGATGAGCATGTATACAAACCGAGCCGTGTTGTTACAGCAGATTGCTTTTAGATGTTCCAGGCAGGCCTGTATGACTCTATCGTTGCAGAAACAAAGGGCTAAGCAGCAAGATAACACCGCATAACAGCATAGCACGTCCCACTGTTCTCCTGCAGGTAGGATTCAACTAATAATACCGTCTTCACAATCAGAGCGAGGAAGATGAGTGTGTTCCTACAGAGGACATAGTTGTTTTCCATTCGCACCGTCCCTCGGCCAATGAGTCCCTTCCCTCTCTCATGAATTGAAATCACAAAGCGTCAGCCGATCACGCATCCTTTGACATTTACGCAACAATTTAGCAGACTCTTGTTATGCATTTATTCATCAATTCATTCATTTAACTACTCATGAATACAAATGTGATGGGTGACCTGTCATATCAGACCTTAGTCCTCCATGGATAATTTTTCCTCTGAGGTTGATGCAACCCTACCTCATGCATATACATCAGTCCAATAAGGAAATAAGAAGCAGGCACACCAGAGGAAACAGTGCCATGGAATTAAAGAGGCGGCTTCTTATGATTCACACTGCAATGTCCAGTGTTTGAATGGGGAGCGCAGGAGGTGGGCGGATTGCTGAAATAAGGTGGATGTACAAAGACACTATGCTCTCCTGTCAGTGATAATTAGAGTTACACCTTGAACTGGCACAGAAAAGTAATCATGCAGTCCATAATGAGTCCTCTTTCTGCCATTTTTGCGAGTTGTTTTTTTTTTTTTTTTCAAATACTCCGTTGTTTCATTTTGAGGCACATAAATCAAACTTTTAGGTTTAGAGTCTTGATTCAGGTTAGAGTACGCACATTTGTCACGGTTACGCACGCACCACTCGCAGTCAGGAGCTGTTGCTCTGAGCGTTTCATGCCGACACCAAAAACTGAGTTAATACACAACCCGCTGCTTCTCATACAGAAACACAAGGGTGCCTTGCACTTGGGGACCACACGCCGACTCCGCTGTGCATATCAGAAATATGTCAGTTTTGATGATTGTATTGGAAATCTACAGTTCACAGAAAGAATCTGTGTTCAATGTTCTAGCTTTCTTCCCACAACCCATTATTATAAGTTTCAGTTTTAATAATAGCATATCTTGTTGTTGTTTTTTTTAACAAATTGCCAAAAATTATTGGAGTTTTTTTTTTTTTTTCTTCACCTCAATGTCCACAGGTTTTCAACAAAGGGAAAATATCTAAAGATGGGGCACAGTATTGTTTATTATCCTGAGCCTGAGTAGTCAAAAACATAGACGTCAAAAGATAATGATAATGGATTCTTATCACTCCTAATGTTTTTCTTTGTCTTCTATTGGGAATCATGGAAGATGGAACTTTCAAAATCTTTGGGGTATGAAAACAGGAAGTTACGTTGCCATGCTAGCTCGGATCTGCTTTGAGCCTCACTTGAGCATAGTTATTTACCGCAGATCGTCACCATTTATAGTCCTGCTGAATGAACTACAAGCACTTCCTGTTGTGCATTGCGATTTTATTTGCGACGATGAAGAACACACGGCATCCAGGGTGTGCCAAAAATAAGAAACTACAAAACTGATATCAGCGTTCCAATGCAGTGCATCACCGCCCCTGCAATGATTAGACATGCTGTCTAAGTAGATGGGCGGATGAGCTAGTGGGGTGGAAAATATTCCTGTGTGTTTTGTTTGCTGTGAGCCGAGCTACTGATTGCATCTCTCCTCATTCCAACCCTTGCACTTGTTTTACGACACATGTTTGAACAGGGTCCCTTATGTTGGCAGAGGAAAGTGCAGATGACCCACTGGAGGTGTTTGTATAGCTGCACATCATAAGCAATTCAGACTTTTTTATGCCTCCGCTGGCGACAGCAGAAGGCGGTGGAGATGTAATGTTTTGGAGTTGTTCTTCCATCCCAGTGAACAAGATATCTCAGGAATGCATTGAGGGACAGTCTTAAAATGTGGCACCGATGTCAGCTTGACATGAAAGTTGCACTGATTAGATGTTGGTGGTCAGAGATCATAGGTTCTTAATACATTTAATTCAAATCCTTAACTACAGATATTATGGACTAAAATGGATTTTAACTGCAACTTGACAACTTGGAGGAGTACAACCACGGGACAGTAAAACCTTTTTGTCTGTCTGTCTGTCTGTCTGTCTGTCTGTCTGTCTGTTTGTTTGTTTGTTTGTTTGTTTTTGCTCAGCTGAGACACCTATGTTTGGGATACAAGGTTTTTGAGGACTCAAATTGCTTTGGGGGGTTCTAATTAACTTAAAAATGTAGCAAGTATTGTTACATTTATATATACAGTTATAAACAGTTATAAAATATTCTACATGACAAGGCAGTGTGGAAACTACTATTTCACTGGGTTGAAGTTTGGTCCCAATTCTTCTGAGACAGTTTCTCTGACAGAGAATGTCAAGCGTGCACATCATCATTGCAAAATACAAACCTCATGCAACAGGATGTAAAAGCTCAACACTAAATCACACACACTTATTAATGAACTCATTTTGGCAAAAACAACTGTATTGTAGGCATAGATCTTGATGGATGATACAAATATTTTACATGATGAAACTTGCCAAAGGAGTTGTACAAGTCGCATCACACGAGTGGGGTAGCTCCTTTTAAAGGTGAATTTTGTTTTGTTTTGTTTTCTTTTACCTTTTCCCATGTTTTTGGGTTGAAATGATACTTGAGGAAAAAAAAAATCATTTCAGTCTGTCCAACACTGAGCAAGAATGAGATAGATTGAGGCAACTGTTTACTGTCAAAGTCTGTCCATAAAATAAATAAATAAATAAAAACAGGGCGATATTCAGTTTTTATTACTGTTATTATTATTATTATTATTATTGGTAGTAGTAGTATATTAATGTCTGTGAAGGGATCCTTTTTACATCTCATCTGCTGAGTAATCTGTGATAATGTTGTCCTCTTATCAGGTTTGAGTGTGGAATATGAGGCCCTATCTTGTTAGCATCACTACAAACCCCTTTAATCTTTAAACACAACATTGACATCGATGTTAAGTGCTGACACAGAGCACCTTTAGCATCCTTCACATTTGAAATTGTAATTTGGATTAATAACATAGTATTAATATAGAATCTATAAGTACATATAAAATCAAGAATTAGGAAAATTTGTAGAAGTAAATGTTTTCTATATCCCATCAATGCAAACAGAAAATTATATATCTAAAAAAACAAGAAATAAAGTAGCAAGTTGGCAAAGTTGAGACAATAGAAAAAAATGATGCCCCTTTTTTCTTTAAATAGCATTATAGGTGTTTGGAAAAGGTTGGTCATTTTTTGATGTCACACTGCTACAGTTGTAACCCCTCCAGACCTTCTGGCATCCCTGAACAACCTGCCACCCGGCAGGTGTGTTTTACTTTGTAGCATCCTCGTTGCCTCTGACAACCTTCCACCATAAATTACAGACCAAAGTGCCATGGTAACCAGACCGTATGATCCTTGTTATTATTTCCCCTTCACCTGCGCTGCTCACCCCATTCCAGGCTATAAAGAGAGGCACAGATGAGGACACCATGCAAAGGGTCTTTATTAATATGAAAATTAAATCTGTGATGACATTGCATGTGACTTTAAATTCAACTCACAGTGCCTAGAGGAAGGACAATGTTCTGCAGACTCAGGGAGATGAACATTTTATTAAAGAAAAGGTCAAATAAATATGATAAAATCACACAGTGAAATAGATATTATGCAAAACTGCCGTGATTCATGGAACACACTGTAGGAGCAAGCACACGGATGCCTTGCAGCCACTTTTCTGTTTACAGCTCCTGATAAGACAAAACAGCCCCAGACCAAATTTAAAGCTCAAATTTGTTTGTACACCTCTCCATTTGAGGCCCGCTCCTCACTGTTGTGAGACAAATATCACCCATCCCCCCGCCGCCCACCACCCACCCGCAATACTGTCTAGCCGCTGACAGATGTCTCGTATTCATGAATATTCTGTGCACCGCCAGGCCATGACACTGCCAACGTCGCTTTGATCTTCCTTTCAAAAGAAAGTTCTGTCTGTGCCACTGCCAGAGAGTTTGTATGACTTGCAGTTCATTTGCTCTTGTAACCTGTTTTGTTTGAGTGCGGTAACAGAGCAGCGACTCTGCGCTCATTAGGGCTGACAGTCATGGGGGCTCCTCTCAAAATCAGGATGGGAGAGAATTGATTTGATGATTACGATACACAGGGCATGCCTGACATTGTCCCTGCCCAAATAACAGAGGGAGCTCACTGTTTAGGAATTACCTCAGGTATAATCACAATATCCACTTTCTTGCTGTGCCACCCTGAAATTATCTAGAAATGACCTGGAGGAGCTCTGTGTGAGAAGGCAAACATCCAAATCAGTTGCACCAGATATTAAATCGACTTTAAACTGCCGGCTTCCTCCCATTAAGTCTGTGTGACGTCTGATTGAGCCCCTGTGTGATCAGAGCAGGGCATTGTCACAGCGAGCGAGCGGGTGGGCGTTTCGATGATTTCTCCATCATGTGACGAGCACGAAAATACAAAAAAGTCAGTTAAGAGGACGGGGAGAAAAATGTCAAACCATAGAGATGAGGGGATAGTGTTGCATGTCTTTGACCTCAGATAATACGATATAAGACAAAAAGTGTTTGTCACTAGCCTGTCAGTCTAAAGCAGTAAGTTGAATTCGCTGTTCTAGATCGATCCTTAATTATTATTTATTTGACTGTCAGTTTATATTGCATGTATTTGTTTGTTAATTTTCAGCTTGAAAGAGTAAAGATTTTTTTTTTGCTGTCTAAGCATTTTTCCTTCTTTTTCAACAAACCTGGAATGAAAACTCGGAATTGATAACAGTTCAGAACACGCATTCGAATCCGAATCGATACAGGAACCTGTGATAAATTGCATGTTTGCGCTGCACTTCATGATAACAGCGGGAACAGCACCGCTGAATGCAAACAGTACAAATATATTGCACCGGCTGCTCATTTAATGCAGTGATCAAAGAAATCTGAAAAAAAAAAAAAAAAAAATCTGTGTTCTGATCCTCGGCCGTCATCTTCGACTTCTATGGCCTTTCATCTGTTGCTGCCTTCAGTTTTGTAGGAGAGGACACTTTCATTCTTAATCTAAACTACAAAGCTTTTATTGTCTTTCCAACAGGAAGAAAGGAGAAAGAAGCCAGTGAGTCGTGAAACCGGACCTTTTTGAAATTGATTTCTGCGAATCAGAGATCTGTCAACAGGCTTAGAATAGAAGACCCTGAAATCAACAGTAGAGACATAATTTGTTAATTCACATCATTAAGTCATGCATGAATGAAGTACAGTATTCCCTTCTTGTTATATCATATTCATTTGAAATGTATTTAATCTTTTACACTATTATTATTATTATTATTATTATTATTGTTGTTATTGTTGTTGTTGTTGTTGTTGTTGTTGTTGTTATTATTATATTGATTGATTTTCTGGTCTGTGTTTTTGTAACCTCAATAAATATATTATTTTTTAAAAATATATAGGATATCTGTTACACGAACATGTCATCGAAGTGTGGTTGATACTTTTCTGTTTACTGGCATCCAAAGCTGTGAGGCACTGTATGTGGGAAGAGGAAGGGGTCCAAGTTCACTGCTTTCAAATGAGGCTATTTCTTGCCAGGTGAGAAAGAGAACTTTCATTCACACAGTATTATGAGAGCCTGCAGATGGTGGCGTCTCTTTGTTTTAGTCAGTCTGCCAGCGGAGCTACATTGCTGCCCCTCTTGACCTCAGTGAAAACTCATCGGGCTCTATTCATCGGCTGGCCTTTTCAGTACACATACTCTTGCATTGCCAGTAATGATATTGGTTTCTCTCAACACGGCTTTTGAGTGGTGGCCGGGTCTCAGGACTCTTTTGTTGCACGGCTTGGATGGAGGAGTATCTCTTTCCCGGTCTTGGGCCACATACACTAGGGGAGCGTAGAGCCCCCTGCAGACTCCAGCATTCTCTTTATAGCTCATGCGGCTCTGCTTCCTCCAGAGACGGGCGCAGTGGGCTTGCTCTTTCGAGCAGATGATTAATCTTCTCATTATCTGACATCACATTTAAAGCACCACTCTACTTCCAAACAGGATGCTGCTCCTGCTGCTGCTGCTGCTGCACTAAAAATCAGGGACAGCTGAATGTAAAGAGCATCTGGGAATTAATGAACATGAACATATTTTGCTTAACTAGGCCCCAGTTGATTCAGAGATCACTGCATTCCATCCATGCACATATAATGTGGAAACATGTACAGTATAGAGTACAGTGTTTCCCACAGGATGGAGTTAAAGCTGCAGAGGTGAGGCATACGAAAACTTTTGTTATTGCATGCACACTTTTTAAATGTTTTTGTTCACTTGCAAATCATGCCCTCCAGATGAGGCTTTTGGGGGAAAAAAATACATTTGCAGTAAATGTCAGCAATGTCAGTCAAACTCACATAAGGTGTCACCAGCGAAATACACTTAACTGTAATCATCTTTAAATCGATTATTGACATGTAGATCATTTGGCCATTGTGATCTTTTTTTCAAGAATTCATTTGCATGACAGCACAGTTCTATCATAAAAAAAAAAGTGTTTCAGAGTGCCTGGAAAGGCCCACCTGCAGGAAATGGAAAACAATCAGTATCTATCTTCATATCCAGATGGAGCCAAACGTTATTTATTTCAGAAACACTTGTTTCCTTGCATGCTACGAAGGATTTTGCAGTGATGTTACAAATGTGAAAATTTCCTGTGATCACCTTTGCTTGGCTTGTTTATCCATTTAAAATTGTTTTGGAAAATAAATTGTTTCCACTCATGATCATTGTTTAGAGTCACTTTTTTTTTTTTTTTCAAACACGTGACTCCATTTGCAAAGTCCAGCGTCATTGGTCTGTCCACTGCTCCATCACCACCAAACTGCATTATTTCACACTGGAGTTCATTTCAATAC
>CAAKHG010021112.1:0-19786 GCA_901007715.1 Dactylopterus volitans
GCGCCGGCCCGGTGACGCCGCGGAGCCGTCAGAACCTGGACTAAAACACGTGTGGCTGCGCCAGGACCCGCCACTGGATGCCTGCTACTACTCTCATTACTACTGCTACTGCCACTACTCTCACTACTTCTGCTGCTACTGCTACGACTACTACTACTACTCACTACTTCTGCTACTCACTATTGCTGCTTACTACTTCTCCTGCTAGCGCTGACTACTTCTGCTGCTACTACTCTCAGTACTACTCTCACTACTACTACTGCTCTCACTAGTTTTAGTACTCTCATTAGATCTACTGCTACCACTCTCACCACTTCTGCCTCTAGTCACTGCTTCTGCTGCTACCACTCTCACTACTTCTACTGCTACTAATCTCAGGACTGCTCTCACTGCATCTACTGCTACTACTCTCACTGCTACTGCTGCGTTTAGTAATACTACTGCTGCTGCTGCTACTACAGCTACTACTAGGATGCTGAAAGTCAGGCAGCCAAAGGGGACACCTCTCAGTATAACACAGTACAGCATCACAAATTACAGTCAGAATAGCAACCATGAACACATGTCAACACCTCTCTCAAACAGATTCAATAACATTCAACACAAAGCTCCCCTTGCAGGGCTGTTGCCTTGTATTTTATGGTAAACATGCAGTGGCCATAAAGTTGTGCTTGATTGGTGCAATTTGGCCCTTTTGAGGAAACCAATCGGGGAAGCCTGATGAATGAGAGGAGGCACAATAGGCCGGAGCATTAAAGAATCCATGTTTGGCTTCGTCTGTGTTCTAACCTGGAAAACAGCACGGTGGTCCTCCAGGACCTGCTCCTCCATCTCCACGAGTTGAGACACTGCTTCGTGGAAGGTGAACAACTGGGGGGACACCTCCTCCTCCTGAGGAACATTTACAGAGTCAACGAGGCACCCGAAGAAGTTCACCTGGCATTCCCAGAGACACACATCTAGAGATCTGGTTGTAATTACACATAATGACCATGAACTGGGAAAGAAACGCTAGATATTGATTTCACTGGATTGGGCAAAATCAGACATTTTATGTTGCCGTTTATCTGTCAGAACATTTCTTCTTCTCGAATGCTTTTCTGGAAAATGTACAGACCAACAGGCTAAACATCAGTTCTGGAGTACAGATGAATTTATCTCCAAACCTAGTTTATTTTGCTTTACAAATTACATCCCGTCTTAAATGTCATTGACTGCACAGCTCTGGGTAATTTAGTTTGACTTAATCCTTCGGTTAATTCTGAAATTATAATCTAAAGTCATTTTCCTTTACAATGCTCTTGGTGCACTTACATTTTGCTCACAGAGCAGTTTGAGGTCGTCCCTCTGTGGCGAGATGCTCAGCCACTCTTCGTCTAAAAGGTCCAGCTGGTTGATGGCGTGGATCTGGGGCCGACCCCCCTCAATCACCTGGTTGGGGTCCACGGTCAGCTCCTTCACCCTGTGGATGGAGCAGAGGCTGAGCTGGTCAGGCCGGAGGACGCTCGCGTTGCAGACCTGCTCGGTGCATGATCGGGGTCATGAAGTTAAACTGGGGGGGGTCGGAAGCATTCACAAGTCGCACAGGATGGCGGCGGCATGACAGCGGCGACATCATGCATGGCGAAGGATGGCTTATGTTCCCTTGGCGGATATTAATTTATTCCCACAATGAGCCCTCTAAATGCTCTTCTGACGTTAAAAAAAAGGAGGAGAAAAAAAAGCCTTTCTATGGGTGTTAATGTGGATGGTTGCAGCTTTAATGTAGCCGCTGGAGCTACAGCTGTACCTACAGGTCGCGTTGGCTCATCCTCAAACAAAAGTTCCTCTGTGCCGTTAATGCTGCCAGTTGTGGTTTCTAAAAACACACCCACAACACACAGATGAACGTGATGATCTGCGGGAGTCAGTGAAAAGAAATGAAGGTCCAAAGCTTAGCAAAGACAAAAGTGGAAGCGGGAGTCGCAGCAGGGGGTGGGGGGGCTGAGCGGGATCATGGGAAGGCATGCAGATGGAACTTAAGAAGGACAAAAACACGGTGGAGGTGGTCCAGCGGTGAGTGGATGCTGCTAACATGAG
Source organism: Dactylopterus volitans (assembly GCA_901007715.1). NCBI lineage: Eukaryota > Metazoa > Chordata > Actinopteri > Syngnathiformes > Dactylopteridae > Dactylopterus > Dactylopterus volitans. Next base: position 2,080 of record CAAKHG010021112.1, read on the forward strand.
CTCATGAACATGTATCATAATCCATGGAATGAATACCTGCTGGAGGTGCATGCACAGTGTGTATGTGTGTGGGTGTGTGTGTGTGTGTGTGTGTGTGTGCAAAGCTGTGTTCTGGGGGAGTGCTCGACCTGCTGGGGGAGGTAGCAGCAAAGTCATCATACTCAAAGGTATTGGTGGGTGAGTGTTCAGGGCGACTACCCTGACCGCCCTGGGAGAAGGGGATGTCCGACGGACTAATCCCAAACTCCTTCACTCTACACAGCAGCACCAGCCGCACCGACGCATAGAGGAGCAGTGGGCGGGAGGAGAAGAAGAGAGCAGGAGGAAGGCGGGAAAAAAAGAAAGGAGATACAAGAGAGTCAGATAGAACAACTCAAGAGTAGGCAGGGAATTTCACAAAGTTGCGTTCACACTTAAAATATCCCCACAGCCTAGAGAATTTGATAAAAACTCCGCATGGTCCTTATGGCTCCTGTGAGGCAACTAAATCTGCACCTGTTGGCGTAGCGCAGCGTGTTGAGGGTGTTCTCGCAGGACGTCATACCGGGAGAGATGGTCGCAATCTGCGCAGACCAAGACAGGAACATTCAGATTAGTGCTCCCGACGGAAGGCGACGGGAGCGCGGTCGCGGGTTGCTGCACCGGCCGCCGGACTCACCATGCACGTGCGGGAGTTTTCTCCAATGAAGGAGTCTCGCAGGACCTGGGTGAGCTTGCTGGCTCTGAACGGAGTGTGAGGCTTGTTACGGCCAAGTGCCCTGATGCACTCCTGAAACGCGGAGAAAGGGAGGGACGTGTTTGCGGAGCCTGTGCAGCGCGAGCGTGGCATTTGATGGTATCTCATGATATGCACAGATAAGGCACAACATTAAGACCACAGCATGTTCACCGTGAATTATAATGCAACAGCCTTTGCAGAGTTATCTATTTTTATGTGTATATAACATATGTCAAATGTTCAACACCTTTTAAAAAAAGGAAGGTCCCACCGAGATTTGAACTCGGATCGCTGGATTCAGAGTCCAGAGTGCTAACCATTACACCATGGAACCAGCTGTGTGGCTCAGTGTTTCCAAAGTGACCCGGTGACATTGTACAATTCAACAGCAACACCAATTACGGTCCCAATAACAATCGTTAAAATATGTCAACACCTCTCAAACAGATTCAATAAAAATTCAACACAAAACTCCTGAGGGGGAGAATTCATCGCAGGGCTGCTGCATTAGATCCTGGGCTAAGCACGCAGTGGTCATAACGTTACACTTGATAGGTGCATATTTCTGGCAACTAAAAATAGCGCTTCGAATTGACCGCCGGCTTTGTCTGCTCAAAAAAAAAACGAAAAAGAAAATAAACTGAACGGCGGCTGAAGTGTCCTACAACGGAGCTGCTGCCACGCTCCATCCCCGCCCACAGACCTTGAGGGCCAGCAGGCTTTTGTTGATCTCAGCTCCCTCCAGTCGGGTCTGGCGGTCTGCACTTGACGTGTCGGCCCCCCTCTCATTCCCTGCCAGGTCGATGAGGGAGAACTTGCCGTGCATCTTCCCCTTCCTCCTAAGAATGATCTGGAAGACGGCGTGGCTGCGAGATGAGTGGGCGTTGGCCGACGTCTGGCCTGATGTTCTGGTGGGGGGGTCGGGGAAAGGGAGATGGAAAAAAAAAATGGAGAGAGAGAATCTATGTCAGGGAGGTGGAAAGGCAAAAATAACTGCATGAAATATGTAACGCTGGTGTGACGACGGCGGCGATTCTAACTATGATTAGAGGTTCTGATGACACACCTGCAGCTGTTGCCCACTTCTATGAGTTTCAGCACATCCTCTGTGCACTTGACCTCCTTCTCCTGAAGCCCCACAACCTGCACTTGCTGCTTCCCGTCCTCCAGCACCCTTAGCTTGGCTTTACGATTCAGCAGGTCAAACACCTAAGAATACACGCACCAAGCGGGAAACAGTAAGTGTTTCCTTCAGAAAAAAACAAAAAACAAAACGAAAAATAAAATGGACGACTGCACATCACTTGCCTTTCCGCTGTAGATTTCGAAGAAGGTTGCGTACACTTGTAGATCAAGTTTCTTGTAATTGGGTTTCTTCAACATGAGAAATACATCCCGAGCTGCATGAGGATAGATAACAGATTCTAAAAATCTCACCGGAGCAAACAACAAGTTTAAATAAGGAGCCCCCACAGATCACACAGGTCATATTTAAAGAGCCTCACTTCAAGGAACACAATAAATGCAAAGACTTACCAGCTAATGCATAAATTCCTTTCGAGCAGTCTTGGTTCTTCCCAGAAAAATCTCCTCCCATCGTCTAAAACACAGTAAACAAGGCATGAAAAACGGTGATACCCTAAAAGTGTATGCATGGAAAACAGTAAATAGCAAAGCAGAACAGGAACAATTACTGATGATCTTTGAATGATCAATGCGGCTTTGGTGTTTTTCCTTTCAAGCGACTCACGTGTGTTTTCCCGCTGCCCGTCTGCCCGTAGGCGAAGCAGGTGGCCATGCCTCTCTCAAAGATGGTCTCTACTAGCGGTCTGGCAGTGAACCTGCAGGATGACACAGAGCATACCGTCGCTTTAATTCTTCATCTACAAAAGTAGAACACAACGTTACCTCCAACCTTTAGAAAACCCTGTAAACGGTTCATCAGAATTGCAGTGACAAACAAATTTATGAAAAAAAAATTCAAGATAACAGCCAGCGAGGCAGGCTGCGCCTGACAAAACCCACCTGTAAACCATCTCGTTGGTGGTGCTATCATCAAAGGCATAGTCAAAGCGGAAGGTCTGGTTCTCCAGGTAGCGGGTCAGGTCCACCTTCTGTTTGGGTTCATGGACCATCACCACGTCCTTACTGGGGATGGTGATCACATCTAAATCCTTCATGGTCAACTCTGAAACACAGCAGAAGACGGACCTCAGTCGGTGCGGACCGCATGTGAAAAAACGCAGCATGGACGCGTGCTGACCACCAGAACCTCACCTTTCTTGTTGAGTGGACGTTTCCTCACGCAAACACATATTCTGTGCTCTTCAATCTGAACAGTGCAACAGAGGAACATTTTAGTATTTTGTCGCAGATCATCTGACAAGCAGGAGAGGAGGAGTAGGAGTAGGAGGAGGATGTAGTTTTCGCTCACCAGATCTGCTGTGGTCAGGGGCTGGTAGTCTAGACTGGCTCGGAAATCTCTAATCATGTACCTGATCTCACAGTTCGGGATGGTTGTGTCCACCTCCTGAACCGGATAAAATGACAGACTGAGATGTTGCCGCGGTGGAAAAACCCATCTCCGTGCCTACAAATTTAACATCTCAACATCTCTAAACTTCTGTTAATCAAGAAGGAGAAATCACATGAGCGTACCTGAGCTCTCTTCTCTCTGAGCTCCTGCTGCTGAAGCCGACGCCTCTCTCTTTTCTCCTGAAGCTTCTCCACCTCCTTCACACAGTTTGACTTCCTCCTGGCTGCCATAAACACAGGGGGAACAATCACGCCACTACCTTTCGCAGGATGTGCCAACAGCCTGTCTCTGTGAGGCGAGCTCTTCCTCACTGCGTCCCTCTTTCAATACGTTTCTCCTACTTCCTCTTTTTTTTTCTCCCCCATGGTCGCTGCAGTGCCTTTCTCTCACTGAGTCTTTATTTTCTCCCGGTCTTCCTTCCAACACAGCTCTATGGAAGACCTTGGACTACTCCCAATAACGCAGAACACTGATGGTGCTTAAGAACAGACCGGGGTGCAGTGGCTAGCACACAATGCCTCCACGATAACAATAGCTTCTTTGTAAACGACCAACAAAACAAAAAAACCTTTACAGTGTGTTCTTTGATTTATTCCTTCTATCCTACAAAAAAAGAACCCCACATCTGGTCTCGTTGACTGCTGAAACCCATCACTCACGATGCCGGATGAGCGCCTCATAAAAAAATAATAGCGATTTCATGTCACATATCATTAGAGAATTGTTCACCAATCAGACGGACGCAGGATTATTCCAGCACAGCACACCAGCAGATTAGTGTTGTTTCAGGTCAATCACAAATTATTGGTAAAAGAACACCCATTAGCGAATACGCAAGTTATAGCCCCATATGATTTCTTGCAGTTTTTTTGGTTTATTAAAGTCAGTGTTATCTGATTAGCCCTGGCCTCGCTGATCAAGGCCCAGCTTCCCCAGCAAAAGTCTGGATGAGGCCCTGCTGGCTCCCGCCACTGAGAACCCAGACTATCAGAGCAGGGGGATTAATAATCTGCTCTAATCTGGGAGGAGAAGAGGAGCTGGGTGAGCACCAGGACAAGGCAGAATAACAGGAACGCAGCACCGTGACTCGGTGTTACGGGCTGTTGGTGGGAGAGCTGAAGGCTGAAGAGGGAAAGGAGGCCTCTCCCTCCCCCTCCTTGAGATCAAGAGATGACAGTGAGCGTTTGGAAGGAATGGAGTCGAAAGAAAAAGGTCATTGTTGCCTTCCCAGCCTAGAGGAATAACGCGCAGTGCTTTTCCCCGTGTACTCGTGTGTGACTCAGCGGGAATCAGACAGGGAACCGACAGAGCAGAGGCACTGCTCAGCCAAACAGCAGCGCAAATGATTTTCTATTCCCTGTCTGATGCCCAGAAATCCTGTCGGCTGGATGGGCTGCTTGCGTGTTATTTCACCACCACACCAAGGACACCACAGTTCTGAGGAGCATCTGGCAGACATTTCGGGTGTACAAATGTGTTGCAAGTCTAGAGGACTCTTAGCTGCTATTGGGAACTCTTGTTAGAATCAGCAAAAAAAGCACTGAGGGCAGGGAGGGGGGGGAGAGGGGGATGCAAGTGATACATACAAAGCTGTCCAGACTCCCTTCTGGTTATCGGGTGATGTGAGGATTCTGTGATAAACATGTGGTCAACAAAGCATGAGACTCTCAAAACGTATGATAATGTTCTCTTTTCTGCTCAGTGAAGTGGTAGAGAAACTGTACACGTCACACGGCGACAACTCCAACTTATCATGAGACAGATACTCCCTTGACTTAAACCTATACGAGCTAGCTTCATTATGGTCAACAGTTAGTTCGGAGCTTATGTTAATTAAAAAAAAAATGCATGATTGCTTTGTTACCATTCTGCAGTTGCTGTTGTGTGGGAGCTTGGGTGGGCTGGGAAAGCTGCTGGGATGGAGGTGGCAGCGCCGGCTCTGGTTGCTGAGGCTGCTGTTGTCTGTTCCGGGTCAGAATCACTATAAAGCCACAAAGGTTACTGGGGAGACCGCCTGATGTAAATGCCAACGACACACCGTTTTGGGGATTGCTGTTTAAACACGTGCTCGTTGCTCCCTTTCAGTCATTCACGTCGCACAACTCGTGCAGTATTTGATACCAGGCCACCTCATGGTCCTGACATCCTATTTACTGGATAGGATATAGATGCTATGGTCAGAATGATGTTTAAAAAAAATTTAAATTTAATTTCCTAACATCAAACCAGAGCTTGTCTGACCGTCACAAATGTTTCACCCAAATTACCTACTCAAAATTTTAAAAAGGCACAATGCTTTTATTGAAATATTTTCTATGACAATTTCCCATGTATTCTTTTTAATGACAATTTTTATGGCATTTACATACTTAATCCCTTAATAATATTTGTTGAAGGTATAAATAGGTATAATTTAATATTAGTCATTGATCACCATCTTTTAGTTAACTGCCAGAAATAATGTCACAATTGATTCCCCAACACACATTAAAACAGACACATAAACATTTATCTCAAACCTGATATTGCCCTTGTTGCGAGATATAAAAGTAATTAGGTCTGGGGGGGGGATGTCTGCACAGCTTCAAACAAACCTTTATTATCCCTGGACGGAGTGTCATTCTTTGTAGGTACTATTGTCCGACGGTTCTGCAAGGAGAAACAGAAGCTTCAATAACATGTTCTAGGATGAAAAGCTCGCAACCCCCCCGACCCATTCAGTTTCCAACCCCTTCTGTGGTGAGTTACATCTTGGGTTATGCAGCGTTACCAAAATAGACAAAGCCCGAGAAAACAGATTAGCGCTGATTACAGAGGCCTCTTTTGTCAACGCTAATGTTTGTAATGATGCTGTCAGCAAGCACTTTAAGCGCTGGTGTCAGGAGAGCCTTTGCGTTTAAAAAGAGATGTCAGCCGCCGGCCACGCCGGAGGATCCAGGATCTATGACGAGGTCAAGCAAATACCAAGCGCCACACATCAAATACCTGACATGACTGAGCTCTGCATACACACCGAGGCTTTTAAGAATGAAGGACAACCTTTGGAATGATTTTAATTTTTCAGTGTCGGTTCAGTTGCAGGGCACAGCGACGTGCACCCCTCCATTCACTTGCTTTAGTTCCATTACATGTTAGGAGATTGTGGTGTGACGCGCTCAAGCACTCACCTTAGCAATTTTGTTGATCTTCACACTTGTGGGTGTGGGTGGGGGAGGGGTCTCTGGACTCGGGGCAATCTCATCATCCGGAGCAACATCTGGGTTGAGTGCAAATATACTCTCCAAATCAATCTGTCCGGACACACAGGGGGATTACCAGAGGGAATTATTACCAGAATCAACTAAGACACAGTAGATATGCTGTTTAGAATGACATCATGCAATAATCTGAACACATCTAATTTTAGGTTTAGGTTAGTAAACCCTTGTCAACAAAGGCTTCGTGGTGGATCTGATATTTTTGTTTCTGTTTTTGTTTGCGTTTCAAACTGTGCCTGTGCTGTGGTTTGACTTTGTCATTTCAGGTGCTTTATGTTGACTGTTAAAGAATTTTAATAAGCTTAATTCGGTGCTGTGAAATATGGAAATGGACAAACAAACGCACTTTCTATGCAAGTTATTTCTATAACCCAGCATACAGCTGTTATAACTATCAACCAAACAGCAGAGTCAGACGTTTTGGACTCTGCTGTAGTACAAACCACGCTTGAATCTGAATCTGTTTACTTCAATATTGGCTTTAAAAAAATAGAAAGGGATTTGCATTTAGACTGATCTTTAATTTGAATGGCTCAATACCCAAAAATAAAAAGTTAAGCTTACAGTGCATGGGTACACTACAAACTTTCATTATCATTCATCATCACTTGTTACCCAAGATCCAAGCTGAATTTTGTCTTTCAAATTTGTAATGTAATTACTGGATATTAGGAATATCCAAAGCCACGGGTAACTCAGCATCACAGATACCAAGAGACAGAGGACAAACTGACAAAAGAGTAAGAAGAGTCAGAGTGAGCTTCTGAGGAGGCCAGATGGTCATTTTAACAAAATGAAAGAACGCAAATGCAATTATACAGCGGTTTAGTCCTTTTACAACTTAACAATATACTGATAAACCAATTTATGATGAATAATAGGAGCGATGACAACCTCAGGTTCCCGTCTGTTTTTTTTTTTTACTGTTCATGTTCTTCCTGTGTGCTGAAGGAGCGCAATTGGATTCTAATTTACACTGAGTGCACCGCACTGTAATAAAGGCTGCCTTGAGTCTGTGTTAGAGTACATGCAAGTTGGTTGCGTAATCATCGCAGCCTGATGTCTTTGGATGCATTATTAATTGGTGTGGAAAATAAAAGCACATGCCGCGGCTGGCGCCTCAGCGGTGATAAATGGTGGTTTACCTCTTTCCCTTTTGTGTCTCCATTTTCTATCCACTCCACTGTGACGCTCTCGTTGTCCTCATTCATTGAGGTCACCATGGCCTGGTGTATACGTCCTGCGGAGGTTGTCGGACAAAACCATCAGTTATCAAGTAGCGATTAGTAGCATTTTGAGATTGTCGGCCTCAGCCGGCGCCGGGTCACCGGATGCCAATTAACCATCGGCAGACACGACTGCAGGCGGCCTCGTCGGTGTGGCTGCCGTGGAGCCAGTGGTGTTGAGAAGATAAATGAATCTTTCATTCATAAGTTTTGACATTTTTCCTGAAGTAAGTGCACTGCAGACAGCGTGCAAGCACACTATGCAGACAATCCCCTTGCCAAGTTCAGCAACTGTGTTTCTCAACTGTTACACATTGTATTTTTTTCCAGTATGGTATTTTGCTGCTCTGCTCTCTAAATGTTGGTGCTGGCCATTGAAAAATCAGTCAAACACTTAATTAACACAAACACAAAGAAAACACTTACCAACACTTAGTTCTAAATGAGTGTATAAGTGTAGAATTTATAGAATCTAAGCACTGACTGTCAGGGTAACCAAACTGAGAAAACAGGATACTTTCCTAGGTTATTTACTTGTAGCGTTATAATTACTGTGTACTACCTCACCTTCTCAATTTTAGCTCTAAAAAAAGATAAAATATATTTCCATACACATTATTATTTGCCCGGTGGTTTTTCTCTGCCAACACACACATGTTCACATAAAACGGATTACACTAATTCCTTACGTAGCACGTTAGCAAGGTAAGGCTTATTTACCGCCTCCCAGCCCGATCAAATCTGCAGCAAGCTCCTTCACGTCGAGAACCGCTCGACAAATCTTCAGTTCAACAAATATTCACTAAACTTTTTTTTTTAAATATGACACTTAAAATGTGCATTAAAATACATTCACTGAAACACCCCCGTTAATAATCGAGACAACCACAACTAATTCCTCAAGTCGCCTTCAGCGTAATGATACCGGCCATAAAGAGCCTGCCATCTTTGTCCATCTGGAGGGTATGCTGTAAATTCCCGGCGCAAACCGGGAAAACATCATGCTCCTATATCTATTATTCAGAGACACGCTGGGAACTAGCAAGCAAAAATGCTTTTAGGGTTCACAGCCGCTGAACATTTCACCCATCTGCCCTACAATGGTTTTACATTGGCATATTGCATAAAGAGAAAACCTTGCCTTGGTGGAGTTGGGGAAAAAAAAAAAAAACAACCTTTGTACACTCTTGAGATTAGAGACTCCCTGCTTAACAGTGAGCAACTCTCATATATTCTCATATGTTCTGTGCTTAGTTTATCATCTGTAGTTATAATATAGATGTACTTCCTTAAGAGTAAAGAGAATTTTAACATTAGATCCAAAGAATCATATAATCTCTCCCTGATGTCAGCTGAGTACAACTATTTTGTGGCGTAGACTGCTCCCATAAAAATCATTACATACGATAACATCATCATGACAACGTTCACAGGATGACAGCAGACACAGCAACAGAGGATCAGGCATGCGCCTCCAACGCTCAGGTGCCCTACTGACATTTTGCTTGTAATTTAAAAAGAACGATGAAACTCGACCTAACCGCTTGGTTAATGTGAGCAGTAGAACTCGAGACTGGGCCCACGCTGTCATACCTCTGAGTGTACAAACTTGTTTTGCTCCTTCTAGTGGGATCAATCAAATTACAACATACCAACTTGACACAAACCACCACACTGGATGTAACATGATGTAATCAATTATTTCCTTGCTCTGTTGATTCAGCAAGACATTAATATACTGTATGTTTATCGTATTCCATCACTACATCGCACAGTGTGTCCTGCATTTATCATACGTTTGAACAGCAGGAAAGGATGACGTCCACCTGCCATCTGTTAAACTAAAAGCATCAATTAGCACAACATATGATCAAATTACTGAGGTTCAATCAATGATTAATTCACATTGCGGTGGTAATAGAAATTCCCCACTAAGAGAGATTCTAAGGATGGCCACTTCTTGCCGAAACGTGAAGAATTCCAGTCCTGACAGTACTACACAGAGATGACATGCAGCCACCGAGGCACCATACACAACCAAGGGCATTTAGGATGCCCGTCTAACCTGTTGGGGTCACACACCTAAGTACTCAAAATCAAGCTCCACACCATCACCAAGACAGTATTTTTTCTTTAAAAAAAAAAAACTACAACAAAAAAAGAAACTTTTCCACCCCCTACGCAGCCGAGAAGGAATGATGTAATTAGGGCTGAAACTGGATATTATATTCTATGGGTGATTAAACAAGCTATAGCTATTAATCTTGGATTGAAACTGAGTGCACTGTCCACCAGCTCTCACTTTTATACTAAAACCAGTTTAAAAAGGCTATGCTAACACATCCCAGTGGCTGAGAAGGCTTAAAAGGGGGTGCATCAACCACGGCTAAGCCGGAGGAACAAACAAAGCCTTAAAGCATCAAATCTCACTACAGGCACCAATAAATGAAAGTGTGTCAACGCTATGCAGTCCATATTCCCTAAGCTGGTAGATGGCACTCACACTTTATCTCACAAAAAAAAAGATTTAATACCCGATAAGAGCTAATCTATTATCCCAATTAAATATGGGATATAAAGAGTAAAACTGACGTGATGCGTTTAATGGTGCAAAATTGTTGTCACCGGGACTGACTTGTGAGGGGGAGGGGAGGGGCGGGAGGGGCAGCTAAGAGAGAGTCCAGGCAGAATTTAGGGAGCTGGTTGCAACAGATGGAGTGGTGGCTAATGGCCTGAATCTGGCTTGAATCTAGACAAGCCCCTCCGCCAAAACACCCCCGCCCCACCCTCTCCCCCAGAGAGAGGGCAACCTCTGCTCTGGATGGGGAAAAAAAAAAAAAACACGGTTGAGAAATGGACACGGGACTGCTTGCTTCCCTTTCTAGGCTGAGTCAGCAATTCTTTTCACATTACCATTGGTCCGCAGGTACTGGGGACAGTAATAATCACATACTCCAGCTATGACGGCATCGACAACAAACCTCAACGGCTAATACACACCCTTCACTGCTAGCTTATGACAACCGACTTTTATCAGTAGTTTTTTTTTTTGAAATTGTATTTGTGTTTTAAAAAGGTTCCTCAAAAGTTGATCCTGGACGTGTGGGTGGGTGTCGCCCAGACCTTCCGGTCATCTCCAGGGCCCCCACCCTACATGTTTCGGATGTCTCCCTGCTCCCACCACACCTGATTCAAAATGCATGTTACGTTGCTTAGTTACCAGGCATCTACTGAGCTTGACAATGAGCTGATCACTTGAATCAAGTGTGGCGGAGCAGGGAGGCATCTGAAACACGCCGGGTGAGGTGGGGTAGAGTGGGCGGGATGGGGCTCCCGAAGACCAGGATTGTGAAACAGCAAATGTGGCTAAAGCTAAACTAAACACTAAAACTTAGCAATGTGGACGTGCTGTCAAGCCTGGTCTTGATGCTACACAGCTACACGCAACCTGCACAGTCCAGGCAAAATAAAGTGGGCATCCCCGGTGTCACACAATAAGCCGCCTCTTCCCTTTCTCTCTGCCTACCCCTTGAAAAGAAGGGAAAAAAACTTCTCAGTGTTTGTGATCTCGGCTTCTTCCTGTTGGCAGAGCACCAAATGCGGAGCCTCTATTCAAACCACAAAGGCGGTTCATGTACAAATAGCTGTTTATCTTCCAGTATCGACTAAGCATTTGCACGATGTATGACGTTAATCAAACCGCTATCGGCAATACATGACATGCTGGCCGAGAACTTGGCGTATGGTCGACTACGCCATTATTACCAGTCTGTAGCGCGTCTAATTTTGCACATCGCGTTGGAAAAGGTCACAAAACTGCGGACATCGGGAGTTTCCATAACGACCACCGTAAATGAAGGTGGGGACATTCAGATGAGGATAAGCCGGCTACGGCAAATTCAATGCGGCGCCGGATTTCCAGCTCAAGTGGAAACTACTCGGCAGCAACTCGGCGTACGCGTAATAAAGCCGGCCACTTTAGCATATCCGAGCTAATCGTCCGCCACTGTTGCTCCCTGCCGACGCTAGCCCGGCTAGCGGGGCAACTAGCTAAAAAGACCGAAGTTAAAATTCATGAGTTAAAGCTGGTTACATCATTTAGGCCATGTCATATGGCTGCGCCGACGCCGCCGTGTTAGCTACGCTGCACACACACACACACACACACACACACACACACACAATGGGAACAATTTTTTTTCTCCCTCCCCGTGACCATAAAATACAACGATAAACGCGGGTCGCGCTCGCGTCGAAGCTAACTTGACGGAGATACAGGTTAGTCGGCAGCCTCTAGCCGCGTTGGAGCACTCCGCCCTGGCAGCTAATGCGAGCCTTTCTCCCCCTGCAGCTAACGTGGACGTTTCACCCTGCAGCCGGGAACAACGGTTGCTGTATTCAACCCCGCCGCAGCAACAAAGATGCCCTAACAACCGGGCTCCCCGCGGCGACGACAAAGGACAGGCGGGTACTTACCATCGCTGCGCTTAATTTCCACGTTTGTGCCGACGACAAGCTTGCCAAACCCCGACGCCATCCTACATTACTTATACGATTTATAGCGACGGAGGTACAAGCTTATTATGAGCTGGGGAGAGGCAGCCTCTTGTGTTTGGCAGTCTTTAGCCGGGAAGAGCGGTTCTTCTTCTCTTCGTTTAATGGCGGCTGACAAGGTGCATTACCGCCACCTACAATGCTGGAGGGTGGGCCGACGGTGGTTCCACCTAGCAGAAACAATGAAAACAAACAAGTGAATGCATTTTCTTCGTTAACCAAGTTTTTTTTTTTTTTTTTTTAATTTTGGAACAGAAGCTTGAGATTGAGCTTCCTCGGTGCCAAATAAGCATGCAAAAATTACACATTCATTGCATCCCTTCACTCGAATCACGTTCAACAGAGTCCTGGACGTATCCACATGAAGTGCATTGTTTTATTCATTGTAAGCTTGGCCTTGATGTAACCGCTTTCCTGATGGCTTTCAGTCCTCCCACTTTTTGCTTTATTTTCCCCTCATCCCGATCAATTTTTGCCAGGAACTCATGATTGACAAACCTCCATGATTCTGTCTAGTTTCAGGGCTTTTTTAACCAAAACATCTGTCATTTCATTCCTCTCCCCACGAGCTGGGATCCACATAAAGCTGATTTCAGTTGTGATATAATGTAGCCTAAGTAATGTTTATATACATTACAGAAAGTACATGTTGCCGGCTTTGTGATGACATGTAGTGCAATGATACCAATGGTGAAAGCAAGTCTGGGCGTAATATAACCTTTTGCAGCCTTTTGTTCTACCCAATATCCAGCCACTGCGATAGTTACCATCCCGACTGAATATACTGCGAAATGGGCTGATCTTCATTCCTTAATATGCACATTTCAGTCCGGAACAGCAAAAGCAAACCTGGCATTTCCACTCTTAAGCTACTTTGATCCATCTGTGTATATTAGGACTAATGCTTTGTTCTTAATCTTTCATCACTGACATCTGCCCAGAGTCCCTTTCCTTTATCTCTCTTTAATCTTTCTTGAAAATCTGTCATGAAAATCCAACATATGAAAAACATTTTTTTTTAAAAAGGGGAAAAAAGGCAACCATATCAGAGGTAACGGGTTGTTTTCTGTGGCGCTCTATCTTCTTTCCATGTAATCCCATCTATTCTGCCATTTTACTTCCTATCCAAGCAAAAACCTCTCTTTCTGCCTCCATACTTTCCCAGCATGGTTTAAAGACCTTCACAGGTGGTTGGTCTTCTTTGTGCCTCTCACAATAATTCGTCATTAGCTGCTTACATCATAGACCGATTGGTAGTTCTAACATCTTTTTGGACTGTTACAGCTGGAGAGCACAGGAGTTTAGGCAGGAGGCAGCTGGACTGTTTTTGGAGGGCCGGGGACTGCTGAAGACATTCCAGGTCTCATTCAGAATGCCTCTTCATTTCTAACTTCCCCACATGTGAAACCTTTTTGAAACCTAGAGAGTCTTTAAGGTCACCTGGGAGTTGTTGATCCACTCAGGCTATCATGTTTGTTGTTAGGGTCACGTGAGCCAGATGTGAACCGCCAAAGTTTGTCAAAAGTTTGCGCTTGTTTCGAGGTTTCGGCGTAAGACAGGAAGTTGTTGCTGAGGAGACGATGACTCACAGACTCGTCAGTTGAGAGTTACAAGTATTATGGTTCTCGCATGGGGGCGTTGCAGGGCCATGTTGGACCACGGCCCTTACACATCAGCCACATACACCAGTTTCCCCTACATGCACAAAAATATAGATATATTCAACCTCTATTTATTTATTTATTTCTCGAAGATCATTAAGGTTTCCCTCATTTACACTGATGGTTGAGCGTTCACACACACGAACACAAAACAACAATAAAAGAGTATATTCGGTTAAAACAAGTACACACTGAAGTAAAGTGTCAGCGAAAAAAAAAAAGCCTCTTGGAGCCACTGCCGAAACTCCACAAGAAGGCAACTATTTAGGATTTCCTGCACATTATCGCAGATTTGCACTTGTGCAGCTTTAAAAATCGGACTGACATCAAATTTCATCGGGCCAATCTTAACACACTTTGGAGTTTTTGTGGTGGAGCATGGCCAGCAGGGTGGTGTGGTTATGTTTTTTGGCCATAAAAAAAAAGTGTTATAATCATTACAAGTTCTTTTCCAAATTCCACGCACTTGAATAGAGACGCAGCCTGAACACATCTCAGAGGCATTCAGGCATCTTTAGTCATTGCGCCTTCTTCTGCCAACAGGAAATGACATGCCTTTACACTTCAATGCACTCCTACTAGCTGCTTGACCGTGTGCGCTTGACCGGCTTCAAAACTGGTCGGGAGCCGCCGTGCCACCCCATTGTTTTTATCCCCCTGCTTGTTTGCATTGAGTGTGCTTCATTACTGCAACAAATGCATCACTATAACCGAAGACACCCCATGAAAGCGAGTGAAGGATGTTTGTTTTAACATCTTATCTCAGTCATGATTCATCCGATGTTGTCAATGCCTCGATTGATGGTTAAAGAACACAGACGAGATCTGAGACCTTACCTCGGCTTAATCTGTGCTCACTCGAAGAGGAACGACTCTCGCGGGACTCTGATGTAACAAAGGACGAGTACTTTTGATCTGCGCTTTTGTAGTACTTTCTCACAGGCTGTTCAAAGTCAAGGGCTCATCAGTAAGCTGGACTACAAGAGGGGAAACCAGCTATGAACCTCACCTTTCCACCCCGCGAGTGCGTCCCTCCAAACAGTCGCATCTGCTTTGATGCCCCCTTATAGTGGCTGGATTTTTACCGCTTTGATGTCACAACTGCATGAATCATACAGCTAAAACAGTTGCGAACTCACCTAAACACGCAGTGTATGAACTTAGCACGGCTCCCACGTGTACCATTGCGTCGCTGAATTTCAAAACGAAAGCCCTCGGAAAGCTCATATTTGCCTGATGAGTGGACAATATTCCCGCTGATTTAACTCTAATCAAAGTCAGCCATTTTGTATTACTTCTTCCATAACCTTTTTTTTTTTTGCTGGCTAACTGCTTCTGCGTAATTTGAGCAACAGAAACAGCCCGACTGTTAAAATGGTCAACTTTTAAAGGACATTAATTCTTCCATTCACAAGTTTTAATAACCTCAGAACTTTATATTAAGCATTTTCTAAAAAAAAAGACAAATTGTGCCATCGAAACTGATGGATTATTCTTCCATTCACAAGTTTTAACAACTTTAGAACTTTATATTAAGCTTTTTCTATAAAAGACAAATTATGCCATTGAAACTGATGGACATGCTTTGATGTTAACCTTTTATACTTTGATAGCTCATTGTAACGGCAACCACATGCTTTGATCAACTGTATGATGTCACACACGCCGTAATGTCACTGTCTTACATCCTTTGTCATGACTGTGTAACATCGTCATGGCAATCAGCCCTTCAGAAATCATCAACTGCTCATTTGGATTCCATTTATAGATTTGTGACATCAAAGAAAAACTAGATTCTATTCAAGGGATACATATATTATTATTTATCCTTTTATACACTTGTATAACTACAAGTAAGTATGGCATTTGTGGTTTTGGAGTTTGTTTTTCTACTTTTTCCTTTTTAGCATTGATGTTGCCATTCTGATGATGAATTTCACAATTGAAGCTCCCTAAAATCTCATTAGAGCTATATATAAACTATGTTTCTATGGATCTCAGATGTGAACCTGGGAAAGCATTTCCTAAAGAGGAGCTGAAGAGCTAAATGATATTGTTGCAGCAATATTGCAAACTGCTAAATTATTACAAAAGTCAAAAGCAGAAAAAACTTCATTTGAAGCATAAATGTCCATTTCAGCTGAAGCTGAGTTTTTCAGTATAAAAAGCAGGAAGAAATGAAAGAAAGCATAAAATCCTTGAGGAGTTGAACATTTTTTATTCTAATTGTAGCTGAAAGGAAGCATAGCTGAGGTTACCATGGAGATGAGTGCAGTTCAGGGACATCAAAGCAGAAATAGCATTAGCTGGCATCAAAGCATGTTTACTCATTTTTATGGGAAAAAAATCGTCTCCAGCAAGAGCATGATGCTGTAAAAAGTTTGAATTTAATTGAAAAGTTTAATGGAAGCATAAATGTCATTAAAAGTTGAACATTCTCATATTTAAATAGTTCTTTAAAAAAAAAGAAATTCCTCAGTTTCAACAAATGATTTGTTGTTCGACATATGATTTTTCAATGTCGCATTCTGTTTCTACTTATATTTGAGATGGCATCCTTACTCCTTACTTAAGTAAACATTTTAATGCCGCAGTTTCTGGATCGTAAGGTTGTCACCGATATTGGGTGCATTGTGCCACCTGGTGGATTCACGGCTGTAGTTCACATATCAAATGCCTGCATCCCAAACTCAACGAATCACAACTTCACCCGTCATTATGTATTTAAGGGAAAGATTTGATTCAATCTCAGGAGAATTGTGTGTTCAGATTGCACAAAATGTTTTGTATTGTGTTTTCATATTTTTTTGGAATATGAGTGCCGAATAATGGGCTTTAACTGGTATTTGATGACTACTTTGGATAGACCAGTTTTCTCTGGACAGTATTTGAAATCCTGGTGTGACCTTGGAGCTGTTCACCTATTGTGTCAAACTAAAACAATGACCTCAATGGCTGCCTCCACTCTGAGAGAAATGTTTTGTGTCCATTTATCTTTGTAATATCCCTGTGTATAGATTTATGTGGCATCTGTGAGTAGCCACTGGCTGCATTAAATACTGGAACATAAACTACACACAGAATTGCAACTTCCTTGGTTTAATTCCAATCAGACACTTGTTGCACTATGTCTACATATGTTATACATATTTAGGAACCAACAGTACATGAGTCAAACATTGGCTTCATTCTTAAAAGAAGCTTTATTAGAATTTTGAAATATTGCAAAGAATAAAGTGAATCACGTGACTGACATAGTGCTTGTGACACAATAGCCCAACAGTCATCTAAACCTGTGTCCCAACCCAAACAACATCCAGTATAGTTGTTGCAATCAGACAGTGACACACGGGAGCAAGTAACAAGTAGTATAAAAATCATGGTACTCAACTGAGATTTTTTTTATTCCTATTCCATTCAAATATACAGTACTCCCATCAGTACTCTCATGGATTTTTTTTTTCTCCACATGCATATGGTATTTTTACAGATCACCAGTTCGTCAAACAGCATCAATTGTATTATATTCGATTTCACCCTCAAACAATGCACAGACACACACCTCCTCTAACACTTAACCCCCATGACTAAATCCCTGACCCTCAACTTTGAGACGCGTGCTAATTCTCTTTCTAGAAGCTACCAGGTTACTCTGGGATCCTTCAGCTGACAGCTGTCCCAACACACACACACACACACACACACACACACACACACACACACACACACACACACACACACACACACACACACAC
>CAAKHG010021115.1:0-18921 GCA_901007715.1 Dactylopterus volitans
GAAAGTGTTGAAGGAGATGGAGGTGGTGAAGTTGTTGGAGGAGATGGAGATGGTGAAGGTGCTGGAGGAGAAGCAGATGGTGAAGGTGAAAGTGTTGAAGGAGATGGAGGTGGTGAAGTTGTTGGAGGAGATGGAGATGGTGAAAGTGAAAGTGTTGGAGGACATGGTGAAGGTGAAGGTGTTGGAGGAGATGGTGAAGGTGAAAGTGTTGGAAGAGGTGGAGATGGAGATGGTGGAGGCAAAGGAGGGTTATGGCAATAGATGGACAGACTGACAGACAGACCATCAGACAGACAGACAGATTGCTGTGTCACTTGCTAATCTCTTGTTTGGCGTCGTCAGCCATCGACCTATCAGAAAGGTCGCTGCGACTGGGTCTCGCCTCCCCACCGCAAAGGTCAGAGTGCTGCTGGGAAAGTGAGACCTCTCCCTTAGCCTGCGGCGTTCCCGACCGCGGCGGCAGCTAATCAGCGTCTAAGTGACGGCAGCTTCACTGGAAGGCTTAAGTGTAGCACCGACGCGGCGGCGGCGGCGGCGGCGGCGGCAGCAAGGGCGGGAGGAAATCTCATAATCCAGCTGGTGATGAAGGAAAATCCTGTTTAGTAAAACGTGTGAATGAAGGTTGAATAATTAATGTCTGGCAGATGAGATGAATCATCACACTGCATGTTTGTATGTCACTGCCTTTAATGGAGGATAAACTTCCATAACCCCTCCTCCCGGACCACTCCGCCGCCGCCCCTCCCACTTTGGCCCGTCATCTTTTTATGGTTCTGAACTAAAAGCAGTTCTTGATCCGGAGACTCAAAGTTCGGCTCCGGCAGTGAAGCCCCGCCCCGTTGTGGGAGCAGTGGTCCTCCCAGTGCCAGCGCCCTGCCAGTGCCCAGCCTGCGCCCAGCCAGCGCCCAGCCAGCGCCCAGCCAGCGCCCAGCCAGCGCCCAGCCAGCGCCCTGCCTGCGCCCAGCCAGCGCCCTGCCTGCGCCCAGCCAGCGCCCAGCCAGCGCCCAGCCAGCGCCCAGCCAGCGCCCAGCCAGTGCCCAGCCAGTGCCCAGCCAGCGCCCTGCCAGTAAACGCATCCTCAGATCTGTTTCCACGGCGCTCAAGTGTTACAGTGAACGAGGCTGTTTCTCAATCACCGCTATCGACGCCGGCTTCCTCGAATTCAGCCGGCGTTTGGGACTAATTGTCAACCGATACCAGAGCTGCACTCAGCGAACGGCTGAGCTCGAGTCTATTAATCTCCGCCGGGGATCGTGTGAGCCTTCGTCGATAGCGGCCGGAGGTCTGGAGCCCCGCTGCTCCCAGACACCGACACATTAGCCACACGGAGGTCACATGACCCACAAACTGCAACACCCGCAGGGCAGCCTCGGAGGTGCTGCACCGCGACGCCGTGCCTCTTTGCGTTCTCACGCCGATCGCACACTCCGGCTGAAGAGCCTCGGCCACGTGAAGGCTGAGTCACGCAAACGCCGGAAAACACTCTTTTACTGCAGTCTGAAGTTCAGACCCAGCTGAGATGCCATGAAGAAGTGAACGGGTGCAGGTTCTGCTCGTCAGGCTGTCCATTAGTGAGGTTGCCATGGTTACGGACTGGTATCCGGTGGTCTCCAGTAAATAGACAGATGTAGCTTTTAAAGCTTTTCAATATCTAATTCATGAATTCTTGTAATAAGAGTTCCGGTGGAAGGAAGCTCGTATGATGGTCGTCTGGATCATGAAGCCTGAGGCTCCGCCTCCTCATCTGTGCTGATGGGCCTGCGGCCTTTACACGTCCATTTCACGACGTTAAGCACCGCTTAGCTTAGCTGCTATCACTTTGCTGCATGGCTGGTGTGACTTGAATGTTAGCATCTGCGCTAACATTAGCCAGATGATGGGACTTGAAGCTTGTGGTGGTTCAGAGGAAGAAGGTTCATGGCTGCTACGTGTCACCACCGTCACCTTTTGACACGACTTCATTCCCTCACACCGGCATCCATGCTGGGAGTACGGCAGGAAGCCGGGGTCAAACTCGGTCATATAATTAGTTCCTGTGTCTGTTCTGGCAAAAACCAACACAAGATGATGAATATGGATTGGAATGAGACATCGGTAAACTGTTGTTACATTTGCAGATATTTTTATATTCATATCCAATGATGATGAGTCACATGAGAGAATCGCGGGGGTTAGGAAAATCTGAAAAAAAGAGGTTCATCTGAAGGTAAATCTGACTCTGGCAGGAGTCAAACATCAGCTCATAAACCAATAATCTGACTGAGCTGCAGGATTCTTACCTCAGAGGGCTCCCAGATTCACTGCAGCAGATTCTTCTTCTTCTCTGCTGTAGAAGCGAGCAGCCGGCTGACGCCCGCAGAGATGCGACGAATTAGTGGCGGGTTTACGCCTTGTGAATGAAGATGATGCTGAAGGCACGATTTTTGAGGCACAGCAAGAACGTCTGCAGACCTTTACTGGACACCCGAAGTCAGCGGCAGATATCCAGAGTTTAGCATGCTGGGTCCTGCCAGATGCTGCTGGTTGCATAAGGTTCTCAGGTGAAGGTCTCTGGTCACCGCGCTCAATTCTTGCCTGAACCAGTATGTGGACCAGTGGTTGGTGAGGGTGGCTTAGACAATTTATTGGACGGTGTAAGTACATGAAACTCAGTGAGCTGAACTACACGCGTTCAGTTGATGTTACGGACTGTTTTCCAAGAGGCTGTTTGCCATCACACAGGCTCTGTCAGAACTTTTTTTTTTACAGCTTTATGTGTCAAAACTGAAAAGTTCCAATCCACTTAAAATTACCCTCAACTGGAAATAAACTCCTTCATTGTTTCAAACAATGGTCATTTACTACATATGAACTAGACAGCAGAGCAGCTCTGAAAAGCCAAAACACCAAACTCCGCCTCCCCCTGGTGGCTGGTTGCTGAGTAGCTGATAAGCCCCGCCTCCTCTACAATAGTGGGCAGGATTTACACCAAACTAAAATATCAACTTCATATCATTTTCCTCAAAGATGGTTTCTGTCATTTCAGGTAGTTTTTTTATTTTTATTTTTTACCTCACTGGTGTTTTTACAAGTGTTTATTCTTTGGTTAAGTTTGGTTATTTGATACCACAAAGGGGGCGTGGCTTCATGATTGACAGCTGCCCTGAGCAAAATACAGGAAGTGGTGGAGGCTGTTTATGGTTAAGCGGTTGTGGTCATAAACAATCTGTGTCTCAAACCTTCTGTTGATCTCTAAAACGAAAATGACGCGAAAATAAAAATTGACGTTAAGAAGAGTGTCCAAAATTAAATGTAAACAGCGCCCTGCTGAAATCCAGCTAAACAGCAGCAGAGACTAGTTGTAGTTATCAACCTCGAGATTAATCAACATGCCGCTGCCTCTGTCTTCCTTTGAGCATGCTGTGGACCAAACAGAGATCTTCCCAGGGCCAGTTCTGGCCCACGGGCCTCATTTTGCCCCGGTTTGACATACGCGCTCTGGTTGGCTGGTTACGAGTTGGTAGCCTTTTGCAAAATTTGAAACAGACTTTCCTCTTCACCATCTTTTGGAGGTTTTTTTTTTTTTTAAATCATTTTATCGATGTGACTGAATGTTCTCGCTGGTTCTGGTTCATTTAAAGACAGTAAGTCACCTCCCAGAGCCCGAATGCGGCCGCGCTGGTCGGTCTGCGGCGTGATGGGCGGCGGCATCTCTTACGCAGCGTCCTGGCTGCGAAGCAGAGGAGCAGCTCTGCAGCGACTGAGAGGCTTTGCTGCTTCTTCTTCTTCTATCACGTGAGGGTTTCATGTCGTCCGCCGTCGGTGCGTTTGAGGCTCTTCCGGGCCGGCGTGAATATGAGATTTAATCCCCGGAGCTTTGCATAGAGAGCACGCCATTACACACTCACATTCAGGGCTGCGGAGGATTTTCAATTATCCCACAAGACGGCGGCGAGCAGCAGCCAAATCATCCTGCACCCATAAGTCTGTGTGATGGACAGCTGGCTGTTTGGCTCCACAACAGCCGGCGTTATAACACGCACATTTTACACGTTTAGAAGCGGTTTCAGCGCCGGCGCGGCCTGACAGTTATAGCTCGCCGTGTCAGTTGGAAAACAAGTCTGACGCCATAAAAATGTTATTGGTTTGTTTTCTTTTTTTTTTCCGGCACGTCAAGGTCCGGTCACGGCGCGGCGGGGAAAAGCAATCTGCAGAAAATACGGCCCCGTGTTTATGGGCGTGTTGTACTCGGAGCCAATTAAAGCTTTCTCATGTCGCAGCCGGGAGCAGCGAGGTATCTGATGTCCAGGCGAGGGCTTCGCGTCAAAGGCAAAGAGGACGACTCGCCGCATATTGTTTGTGATAATGTTGTGTACACGCACACGCCCCCAAACATTAACGGACAGCAGGCGCCTGACAGACCTTAAAGGTTTCATTGTTGATCAAACACACCGGACACGCAGGCAGACACAAATAACATGAATAAAACCAGAGTTCCTCTACACGTTTTCTGCATTTACAAGGTCCCGACAGCATAATATGAATTAAAAGGGTTCTATGTTCTACAATTGCCACGCGGTCTCTGCCAGAACTGAGAATCAATTACCAAACAGCCACTCGACCATCTGAACTTCGCTGCCCCCGAAGGTTTGATAGATACAAAACGGTGCACTGTAATATACAAACAGAATTCAACATCTGCAGTGCAGGTTTAGTCCCAGCGACAGCAAATATTTTTTCCTTTTTTTCTCAACAAAATGAATGCAGATGGTGCCGTGATCGGTCACTGACCACCGCGAGTAACCCTAACCTCCCAGGTGCCGCGCCCCGGCACGAACCCACTATGCCAGGAACCTATATTGCCTATGTTCCACCTGATGCTAACGTTAGCGTAGCAGTTTGAGGGTTGCGCTTCCCAAGTCTGGACAATCAGTGTGATCTTCCACCGGAGGGAAAGACACACTGGATCATGTCAACTCCAACCTAAGGTACACGGACTCGTACTGCTCTCTCGGCCGCAGGACTGCTGGCACACACAGAGTGGAATGTATTCGAACACCTGGAACTCCAGGAATCCACAGGAACTGCACGAGTCCATCCAGATTTACACCAGTCAAAAGCCCTGAGTGACTAGTTAGTCGCAGTGACTCCTGAGGACCTTCAGGTCAGGTCACAGAACCCAGTGCTGCTTGGCAAGACCAGACCTGCAAAGGAGGCCTACAAGAGAAAAGTCGGGTACCATCTAACACCCAACAACCCACAGCTGGTGTGCTGGGACCACACTGGCAGACAAAGTCAGCATTTCCCTGCTTGCTTCAAGGCAAAGAGGCCCCACAACTCTTCAGCTCCCATGAACATCTCGTCTCACTCTCCATGGTCACACATGGTGCCACAAGCTGGTCCTGACCAGCTACCATCCCACCCTGTCTGAGGTCGGCCTTCACCGGTCCCTGTCGACCAGCCGTCATGGCTACGGACCAATCACACTGGCATCAGTCGTGATGACGTGTATCAAAACACATCAAAGACCGGCCCCCTCCAAATTTTGACCCAGATCGGTTTGCTTATAGCGCCACCCGATCCACAACGGCGTCATTAAATTTGCAGGTGACACCGCAGTGGTTGGACTTTGTTCAAATAGGGACAGCGAGGAGGTTCAGGAGCTGCCACTGTGCTTCTCTGAAAACAAGCCCAGTGAAACGGAAGCGGTGGACCCTGCACCGCTGCACATCAATGGGGGCCGTGCCGAGAGGGTCTCACCCTTCATATTTCTGGGAATTTTCATCATGGAGGATCTCTCCTAGTCCGCCAGCAGCGACTATACGTCTTCAGACTGCTGCAGAGAAACCACTCCGAGGAGAAGCTGTGGTGGGCCTCCACCTCAGAGAGCATACTGGCAAACCGCACCAGCGTGTGGAGAGCAGGCTACCCAGCAGCAGCAGGCAGAGAAACTCTGCAGAGGGTCATTAATAGAGCCGAGAGCACCATCAGCTACCCTCTGCCCTCCGTGGAAGACACGGCCAGCTCTCTGTGCCTCTGCAGGGCCAGGAAAATAATTAAAGGCCCCTCCCACTCTGGTCAGGACCTGCTCCGCCTCCTGCTCTCTGGCCGGCGCTTCAGAGAGAAAAACATCTTCTTCCCTCTGGGCTTTCAGAACTCTCAACTCCTTGAGATGCCGCGCAACACAGAATGTGAAATTTGATGCTGAGCCACAACTGTCGCTGCTTCTTTTAGCAGTGCGGTTATTTATTTTGTCCTATTATTTGTTTCTAGTGAGTTGGGTTGTCTTCTGTTTGCTTCCCCATTTCTTTGTATATTTTTATGTGCAATGACAGGAAAGGATTTCTCGTAAGACCAGTTGTCATGGTTACAATAACAACACGTGGTCAGGGCTGTGCTGCCTGACTTAATATGTTCTCACTGAATAAAGAAAGAACCCAGGGAGCTGCCTGGACCGCCGGCGCTCAGATCAACCTCCTGTCCTCTCTTGGCTCCTCCCACCATACTGTGTTAAGAATTTGTTATTTATGAGAGTAAAATTAAACTTTCAGTCCACAGCTGATATTATTATCATTATCATTATTTTATGGGTTCTGAGACCTCGAAACAGTCTCGACCACATTCGGGCAAAATATGGTCCGAGGACCGGAACTGGCCCGTGGGCCATCTGTATCTGGCCCATGGTGACCTCAAAGGACGACCAAGTGACCCCCGATAACGAGGAAAGGCAGGAAACGTACGAGTCTGTGCTGCTGAAATACTGAATTTCAACAGAGGGCGCTATCGACATCACTGACCCCAAATCACAGGTCGGCAAGTTTCTCAGCAGATTGTTTTTCATCTTTTCAATTTCACTTGAAAGTAAGAAAAATGATTTGAAACAAGGAGCAGACCTTCTGATCTGGCTGGTAACCTTCCATTTGGAACCTTTAACATTATTCAGTTGTCACTGTGTGTTTATGTCTGAATTAAATTGTCCAGTGTGAGGTCTTTCACTGACCTCCTCCAAGTTAGTCGGGCCCCTCAGGAGGAAACCCTCCACCCCCAGCCCCACCCCCACCTCCACCTTCTACTGAGTAGCACAACTTATTCTGAAGTGGTCGATATCTGGCAGCCTGGCTCAGAGCAGACGCTGCTGGAAACAGAACACAAAGGGAGCCTGGAGGAGGCTTTCTTGCTCTGCCATCAGGGCTCTTATTTTTGCGGGACCGCTGGACTCGCACATGCATCTTAAAGGGTCCGTTCACTCGTGCGCGAGCATCAGCGCTCGGCGTTCGCCGCTCTGTTGACGAACACTTCCAGAAACCTCTGTTTTGGCTGCAGAAACACCCACAATGCGAAGTTCACAAACAGGCTAGAAATCTAATCCATAATTACTCTGTTAATATCTAATTAATAATATATGTGCTCAATCTATAGCTTTGTGGAAAAATCTAGGAACCAAATATTTTTGCTGCAGTTTTCAGCTCTAAAGTCGGAGTTCCCAAAATGCCGTCTGCGGACCTCGGGGGATGATCAATATTTTTCAGGTTTTTTTTCCATTGTGTTATCTTTATTTCCGATTCCTCAAGAAAAAGGTTAAAAAAAACCCTACATTTTCATAACTGTGAAAAACCAGCGTTGACCTGCGGCTTTTCCGTTCTTGCCTCACGGTTTTTGGCTTCTCCTTCACAGACAACTGCAACAGCCCTTTGGTGTCCACGCTGCCCCAGTCGTCCTTCCGGAGCTCCACCCAGTCGTCCCTCAGTCACGCCGCTCACTTCGCCAAACTCAACCGCCGCGATGGTGAGTAGGACGGAGGGAGATCAGCCTGCTGGCAGGTCGTAGCTAAACACCAATCAGATGCCACCGACTCTCACAAGGGTGCTACGAAGCAAACGGGCATTTAGTAGCGACGCCGAACCCGCGCGTGCACATTAATCACCCATCCGCCATCCACCCGAGTTATTCATCCCATTTATAGACCCGACCGGCCCGCGCACGCATCCACACGTCAAATGATTCTCATTATTTCTGGTATTCCCCAACCTTTGGTTTTAGCTGTAAAATCACAGAAATGCACTGATGCCTAGATGAATGGGACGTCTGTCCATCTTTTTTCTTTTTTTTTATCCTATCATAGTCGGCCTACTTGTACTCCAAATTATTTCACTGTATGAATCTAAACATTTTGATGTTTAGAGGAACGCGGAACATGAATTAACAGCAGGTCCTGGCCCATCTTGTCATCCAGGAATATCACGTTTCATAATGCATACACACACACACACACACACACACACACACACACACACACACACACACACACACACACACCTTTGCGCACCGATCACGCGTAAACACAAGGCCGTTTCTTAGCAGGAAATAAGCATGATGATGAATGTACAACATACAAGTATGCTGGTTTTAAATAAATATTTATTTAAACCTGTTTTCTATAGGTTCTATTCTGTAGGCCTATAATAGCCGTAACGACACTGGCTGACAACATAAATCCTGAAATTTACAGCTTCTTGTATTTATTATTTCAAAAATAATAACATTTGTTTGCTAACCAAACCCTCATCCGATCCACGATTAATTCATAATTGAATTTGAATGACCCACATCTGCCCGATCGGCTGCTCCCTGCAAGCCACACCATTCCAGTACTTAGTCTGATATCACAGCCAATCGGGGCTGGGTGCATGACATCACTTCCTGCCCAGCAGCTAAACAATCGTTCTTTCTAGGTTTCCTCCCTGAACACACTCTCGCACAGGCGGTCACATGACCACCTCACGCATGACCACAGGTGTGGCGGTCTGCGGGCTCATGGGAGACGGTGTTCATACTCCAACAGTGAAATGTTTTGCCTCTGTCCTCCATCCTTGTCTGCCTGCTCTCTCAGGAGCCGGCGGATGGTCGCCCATGGTGACGGACCGCGAGCCCTGGCTCCAGGTGGACCTCCGGGACCGGATGGAGGTGACGGCCGTGGCCACACAGGGGCGCTACGACAGCTCGGACTGGGTCAGCAGGTACCTGCTGCTCTACAGCGACACGGGTCAGGTCTGGAAGCAGCACCGGCAGGACGACGGCGTCACGGTGAGTCCTCACCTGGTTTCTGCCGCCGTTAGCCAGTCATGTGACGCCTTGGTCCCACAGCGAGGCGGATCCTGCCACCTGTAGGTGGTGCATGGTCACGTGGTCGACGGTAGTTCATCCCGCAGCTGCTGTTAGCAAAAATAACAAAACTCTGCGCAGCAGGAAGGTAAAAGGACGCGAGACCGAACCGAACCAACCAGGCCGGTTGACTTGTTTAAGAGACGCTGCAGCTGGAACACGCCTCTTTTCTTGACATTGGCCGCCCTCGTTGAGAGCGCAGGCTTTTATGTTGTTTGACATTTTCGGGGTGGAGTCATTAATTCTTTAAGTTCGTTGCCGTTCGGTTGCTGTTGAACAAAATGATTAAAAAAAAAAAACAAAAAAAAAAAAACCCACAAAATAATTGTCAGAGAATTTAGAAGCAGGTTCGGGAACATTTGTGGGTTTCAGTCCTGTTGAGCCTGCAGGCAGTGTGGCGACATGAAAAGGGAATAGAGAATGTGACAGTGAACGCCACGTCGCTGCTGTGTGTTGCACTGAATTATTCATCTGCACTTCTTTAAACATGTATTATCTGCAGTTCTGCGGGAAAGCAGAACAAACATTAGAAACACCGTAGCGCTCTAATACAGACGCAGTTCAAAGCCAGAACGCCGCCGCTGCCGCTGCCACTGCCGCTGCCGCCGCCAGCGCTTGATGTTAGTTTACTCAACAGCAACAGTCAAGAGGAAAGTAAATGATCCAAAAAACAAAAGTTAGCTTATCTTCTATTTAGCATCCAGAGATATTTTGTAATGGCGACCACAACTGACTGATTCATTCACATGGGAGTCGCTCCTCGCCGCACGCCACTCAGCCACCTTTTACGTGACGATATCACCTACTTGGGATGATTTTGGTTATAAAGTTAACAAAAACGTCAATCAAATTTGCTGGTTTTGCAAATATGACACCAAAATTAATAATTGCTAAAACTACAGAGAAACAGAACAAATCAATAAAAATGCGTTTACACTCTGCAGAAGACACTCTGGACAAACTATTTGGATAGCTAGCAAAGACACGTGGAACGCTACCTAAGCTATTTTGAATACTATCAAACAGACTTGAAAGCTAGCTGAGTTATTTGGACAGCTAGACAAGCTATTTGGATAGCTAGCAAAGACACCTGGATCACTAGCTAGGCGATTTGATAGTTAGCAAAGACACATGCATATCTAGCTCAGCTATTTAGGTAGCTAGCAAAGACACTTGATAGCTAGCTAATCTATTCATATAGCTACCAAAAACACTTGGCTAGCTAGCTGAGCTGTTTGGATAGCTAGCAAACACATGATAGCTAGCTGAGCATTTTGGGTAGCTAACTGAGCTATTTGGATAGCTAGTCAAGTATATTTAGATAGCTAGCAAAGACACCTGACAGTTAGCTAAGTTATTTGATAGCTAGCAACGGTGACTGGATGGCTAGCAAAGACACTTGTATAGCTAGCTCGGCCATTTATATAGCTAGCGGACATACTTGATAGCTAACTGAGCTACTTGGACAGGTAGCTGACTTATTTGGCTAGCTGGCGTTAGCTCACCTCACGTTGCTTCAACTATCTGTGTGCTGGATCATTTTATGCTTTGATGCAGATGAATATGTGGAAGACTTGTTGTTCATCCGGCCTGAATGTTATTCAGCGCTGTAAGTGGTAACGAGTCGATGTCCGCCGCTGCCGATAAAAACGCCGTGGTCTAGTGGCAGGAGGAGAGTGTGTGAATGTGAGCTCATTGAAAAAGAGGTCGAATGCTGAGTCAGCGTCTGTGGCTGCAGAGGTGACCACTTCCTTTCCACTCCCACTTCCTGCGTGATCGAGCTTCCATCAGCGAGGCTGTGAGAGGCCATTAAACGGAGGCGTGTGAGCCGGGTGTCCTTCAACTGCAGCAGCCAGTTAGCTCATGCTCATGCTAACTGGAGCGAACGCTGTGGTCTTGTTGTGGTTGGAGCATCACTGCTCAAGCCAAATCCTTGTCCTCCTCCAGCTTTGGTGGCGGCCTCTGATTGGTCAGATTACACTGCTTGTATGACCATAATCGCTGTGATCTTCATCCGTTATGACGGATCGACTGGTGCCTTGTTGTCATGGAAATGAGGTGAGCAGAGGTGAAGACAGTCTGCTGGTGAACATTCATATGGGGATGCTGCGGATCTGATATTGATTTTGATATTTGTCTTTTCCGGTGGACGTGTGAAGGCGGCGCGTCTCCGCTTCATTATTAACAACGCAGCTGTCATCTGCGGGTTTAGTTCTCCTGATACGTGCTGGACGCTGCATCCGAGTCTGCATCCTCGATATGAGAGGCGAGGCCGGAGGTGCAGAGGTCATTTCCTGTCCGGACGTGGACCTTGATGAGAGCGAGCGACGTCTCACTCCTCTCACATTTATGAAGTTCATGTCTGGGCTCGTTTCCCTGTGAGCTGCTCATCATCTTTGCCGCCGCGTGAGTGAAGGACAGCAGGATGGACGGCAACTAATTAGCCGACCTGCCGACCGCCGCCTTCACCTGCACCCTCGCCTCATGCTAATTGACGTCCGTCTGGCATTTAAACAGGAGAAGTTCAAAGGTAACGGCTCGGCGCCGCTTCCTGAGCCGAGGGCGCTAATGAGAGAGCAGCAGCTGTCGGCAGCCCCGCCCCCGCACCCCCGCCTGCCAAATTACACTCCACAAACCACCTGATGGCTCCCAGCCACCTCCAGCGAGGTGCCACGCACACGGCGGGCACGCTGATTCATACCTGCGTTCAAGGGAGACTTGATAATACAATGAGCCATGGAGGGATATGACCTCATTAAACCATAAAATGGCCTCCGCTTCCTCCTGTTGTACAAACACGAAGCCAAAACACAAACGCCGCCATCTTGGCTGGTGATTCGAGGTCCCAGTTCATCTTGAAATAAATCGTCTGTTTCGAACTACATATAATTATAGTTCGAAACAGACAAGAACAATTATAGAAAGTCAATGTTCCGACAACTTCTGGCGCTTCACTCAGAACCGCTGTCAGTCAGGAAGCCACGCCCCCTTTTTATAGCGTCAAATTTAAACCAAGCTTACCAGAAAAATGAGCACTTAAACAAACATCAATGCGATCAAAACTGCCTCGAATGACAGAAATAATCTTTCCAAAAAGCATAAAGTTGAGAGTTGAATTTGGTCCAAGTCCCGCCCACTAACACAGAGGAGGCGGAGCTTATCACCTTATGTGCAGCCAGCCAGGGGGAGGTGGAGATGTTTTGGCTTCACTTTCACCAGCACGGTTCCTCCTTCCAGACTTTCATAGCCTGGCTCGGAGTCAAGGCCATGGCGGTCACGTGGCGGTCATGCGGCGGTCACGTGGCGGTCATGTGGCGGTCACGTGGCGGTCATGCGGCGGTCACGTGGCGGTCATGTGGCGGTCATACGGCGGTCACATGGCGGTCACTCAGCAGTAGCATAGCAATCACACGGCGGTCGCACAACGGTCACGCGGCTATGGCGTCCTGACACCTGTCAAGGCCAGCAGCACCATACATCACCACCATGTCACCTCCAGTATGTCACCAGCATCGTCGGAGGCGTCTTTTTATGTCCGTTGGGTCAAAGGTCAAGACATATGTGCTGATGCGTTTTTAGACAAACGTCTAACAGGATGACATTTTTCGACTTTTCATACATTTAATACAATTCACTCAAAAGTCTCGCCGCGCAGATGACGGACAGACGTGGATGTCGGCTGCCACCCGATTGGCCGGTGGGGTGACAGGAGCGTGATGGGGCGGTTCCAGTTGTTGTAAAGCTCCTGCTGGTTGGAGGTCACGTGGTCAGCTGACAAATAGATACTGCTCTGATTTTATCATCATAATCAGTCCTGGCGGCTTCTGCGCTCCTTTTGAAGAGTTATGACGGGCCGGAGCAGCGCGGCGGCCTCGTCTGCTGGTCTCCGGTGGTGAAACGGTGCTGCTTGTTGCCGTGACGGCGGCGCCGCTCCACACACACACACACACGCGCGCGGCGCCGATGCGGCCGCCGTATGCAACACTGACATAAAGGCAAAGTGGCACCTGGGAGCTGATGGCGACAGAGGAAGAGGAAGGCGTCTTAATGAGGCCGCTGCTCACTCGACACAAGAATAGAAATAATGAAGTCACGGAGGGGTGAGGGATGTTTACAAGGATGCGGACGGACCTCGGGTCCGCCGGGACGCCATCTGCACCCTCAGGCTGCCGCCTTTGTCTCCGGGTCCAACCTGAGAGGATGCGCTACCGCGAGTCTTCCCCCAGGGGAAAGAGGCCGCAGCTCAGGGCTGATGTCAGAGGGTGTGTGTGTTCATGTTAATGAGCCGAGCTGGTGTGTGTCTGCAGCTTCAGTCGGTGACCGGCGGACATGATGCCGCATGCACGGTCATCCCACCAATCAGGGATTAATAATCCGTAGATGAGACGCTTCGACTGAAATACACCCAACAGCAGACGCAGGCAGGACCGCTCCTGCCTGCGTCTCACCTCGGCACGACGCAGAGGCCAGCTGAGCTGTGATTGGCTGCTGCTTCTGACGAGAAATCTACTGTCTGCGTTTGACTGACAGAAGGGGGCGTGTCTGTGTTTGACTGACAGAAGGGGGCGTGTCTGTGTTTGACTGACAGAAGCTGGAGGGGGCGTGTCTGTGTTTGACTGACAGAAGGGGGCGTGTCTGTGTGGGACTGACAGAAGCTGGAGAGGGCGTGTCTTTGTTTGACTGACAGAAGGGGGCCTGTCTGTGTTTGACTGACAGAAGGGGGCGTGTCTGTGTTTGACTGACAGAAGCTGGAGGGGGCGTGTTTGTGTTTGACTGACAGAAGCTGGAGGGGGCGTGTCTTTGTTTGACTGACAGAAAGGGGCGTGTCTGTGTGGGACTGACAGAAAGGGGCGTGTCTGTGTGGGACTGACAGAAAGGGGCGTGCGTCAGTGGTGTCAAAGGTCATGCGTGAGTTGCTGACCAACACAACCATGAGATCTATGCATCATCTGATTGGCTGGTGGAGGTCAGGTCTTGGGGAGGTGTGTGCGGGGCGGAGTCTGCTTAGCGCTCCATGATCCCGCCCACACCGCGATGAGGTGGCGGCGTGCGGCGCCTCGGCGTCCTGCGCGTTCGTCCCTGTGCTGCAGCGTGTCGCGCCGTCTCCTCGGGCCAGTGAGGAAGTGCTGATGCTGCATCTGCTCAAACCAGCCGCCTCCACTTAGGCGCCTCCAAACGGGGAAAGCGCCCAGCATAAATCACTCTAACGGCCTCGCCGGTTACCCGGTCGCACCGCCGCCTTCATTATCTGCAGAGCGGCGCCGTCGAGGCGCATCGGCGTCCCTGAGAGACGCCGCCATGGCTGCCGCCGTCGTCGCCGTCGTCGCCGTCGTCGCCGCCGCTGCTCCACATATGTCGCTGCGTGTTTCCTGCTGCAGGAGGGAAACAGCTGAATTATTGTCCTTGTGTGACTCTGCCGAGCTGCTCCGGAGCGTCCGGAGCGCCCGGAGCGCCGCGCTCCTCCATCTATCTTTCTGATAGTTTCTTATAGCCGCGGTTATTGATTTGGAGCGTCAGCTGCCGGGACGCAGTTATGAAGCTGCTGGTAATCATTTAAGAGGCAGGAGGGTGTTTATCTGCCTCCGTCCACGTCTCCCGGTGCTGCCCCCCGCAGGCTTGCCCAGGCAATAGCAGGTCGAGTCACGTCAATATTATGACAAGAAAAATAACCATAACATCATCACAACAACCACAAAAAAAAATCACCGTTACAAAATTATCACCGTCAGAAAAATACCCTTAATAACAATAACATCATAAAAAAAATTACCAAATACATCACCAAATACATCACCGAAACATGATCACAACAAAAAATCATCATAACATTTGCACAATCAAAATGAATCACTACATTATTACATGACACGGCTTTATCACCGAGAAAAATCACTATAATGACGAGACCTGACCACAACAAATCACCATAGCAAAATGATCACAATCATAAAAAAATCACCATAATGACATTATTACGGCCATATACACAATATTACAGCCAAAAAATCACTGTAACCATATTATCACGGTCAAAAGATTTCAGGATAATGATGTTATCCTGAAAAAAATTATTCATAATAAAAACATCATCACAACAAAACAATTCAACATTATTGTGACCAAAGAAAAATCACCATAACATTATTATGACCAAATGAAATTACAATAACATTATCGCGTTGAAGTCCAATGATAACATTATCAGCATAAAAAAACACTCTGATGACAAGATCAAACAAATCACCAAACTATTATCAATACAAATAAAATAACATGAATGACTTTATTGTGGGTAAAGAAAAAAAATCATTGAAATGACATTATTGAGACCAAAAAATATTACATAATACACCATAACCAGTTTATCATGGCCAATAAAAAATTCACACCAGTATCACCCTCAAATTAATTAACAATAACAAAAACTATCATTCACCCAAAAAAAAAATCACCACAATAACATTATCATGGTCAAAAAGTCACGGCAACATTATCACAATCTGAAGAATTTCCTGGAAAAACTTCATTATGACCAAATTAATTTTAGACAAAGTCATTATCAAGACCAAAGAAAAAGAAATCTCCATGTTATCATCACGATCAAAATCACCGTGACAACATCATTACAGATAAAATAATTCACAACAACAACATGACGACCAAAACTGTTGCAGCGTTCAGATTCACGAGTTCGACTCTCAAACTCTCCGATAAAATCAATTTCTGGTGTCCAAATGATTCCACATTCAGATTCTGAATCACAGTTTCCTGCTCCAGCGGCAGCAGCACACGACAGCGAGTGTTGGTCTATCCGGGGACCCCTGAAGGCCCTGACGACCCCCCTCGACCTTCGAAGCTCTCCAGACTCAAGCTGCTGCCTGAAGCTCCTCTAACCTCTCCTGGTCTTCCTGGTATCTTCTGGGCTTTGACCCGGCGGGACCTTGACCCTCCACACTCGCCGCTCTGGCCCGGAAATTCTCAAGTTTCTGGCTCTCGTCTCCTCACATCTGGTGGTTCAGCAGGTTGAAGGAGGGCTTCAGGTCCAGCAGGCCTGGGTTTGCCTGGTCTGCGTTTGTGGTGTTAACTTCTGAAACGTTCAGCTGGAACAGAGCAGGCCTTTTCCTGTCCCTCTCTCTGCCCGTCCGTCGGTCTGTCAGTCGGTCGGTCTCTGTGGTCTCTCTGCCCGCTGTTGTAACCTTGATCTCCGTCTCTGCAGAGGTTCGCGGGGAACGTGAATTCTGAGGCCGTCGTCCAGAACAAGCTGTCTCATCCGGTGAGGACTCGCTTCCTGCGCCTGGTCCCTCTGGACTGGAACCCCAGCGGCTGGCTGGGCCTGCGGGTGGAGGCCTACGGCTGCTCCTACAGTGAGTCCCAACCAGACCTCTGCAGGTTCCTGCATGCTTAGAATCAGCGAGGAGGGTTTAGTAGCCCAGCAGGCAAACACGGGTGTCCACTCAGAAAAGGACCAGAACCAGAGCTAGAACACCGATCCGCTCCTGCCTCTCGAGCACCAGGCCAGAATATTCCCATGTTCACATGTCACGCTGCCAAAGCCACACCTCCACCTCAACCAGATTTAGCTCGAGCCCGCAACCATGTGCGGAGCGCGTCTCCGTTCCTCCGAGCGGCGGAACGCGGCAAAGTTACAGAACAGCAGAAGTGCGGCGCCCCCTCTGCTTACTGGTGGCAACAGCAGGCACGGCTTAATTCTACACTGACATGGAGAAGGTGCCTCCATGAACCCGCGACCAGGAGCTGAAGAAGAAGCCTGGAGGCTTCATGCAGCCGCCCAGCGAGACGGCGCCTTCGTCTTCACGGAAACGTCGCAAACACGCCAACAGCAACGACCTTAATTAGCAGCAGGAAACAATCAGCTCTGTCACCACGACAACCAGCGCCCGCTGTTAGTCCATATGTTACTAATATGAGGCTCATTCATCAGTGCAGCGTCTGACAGACAGACAGACAGACAGACAGACAGGTGGCAGTGTTGTTAGTGTTGTCTCGGTTCCTGTGTGGGTGAACGTCCTCACAAAAACAAAAACAAAAAAACATGCAGACAAACAGCTGATATTTCCATGCTGATATTTCCATGCTGGCTGGAGATCCATAAATTCATGAGCATGTGCAGGAGCGTCTCAGGGGAGGAGCCTGGCGGGTGGGGGGGCGTGGATTTGGGGGTTGGGGGAGGGTCAGGGTGGGGGGCAGTCTCACATGAGGGGCTGTTAAGACAGTTTAGCATCTCTGGGCAGTGAGACAGTGAATCGCCTGTTATTATTAATATTATTATTATTAGTATTGTTGTTGTTGTTGTTATTAGTAGTAGTAGTGGTGGTAGTAGTAGTCGTAGTATTAGTATGATTAGTCCTATTATTAGCATTATTATTCGGGTTGTTGTCGTTGCTGTTTTGTGTTTGGGAGCATTTGTTGTTTGCATTATTGTTTTTATGTTGTGGATCGTGGTGGTTTGCGTATTAACGCTGGCATGCGCGTGCTGTAGTATTATTATCATTATTTCTGCACGCTCGTGCTGCACGTTCTTACTTTAGCGTCCGTGTGTTATTGTTCTCACGTGCTTTTGTGTGCCTCGGGCTCTTACGACATTCTGATATTGTTGCTTTCCCGTTTTTGTAGGGTTACACATAACGCATCATTATTGCAATAATTTGTTCCTGTATTATTGTATGTTGTGTTTTTCTCATGATTTTGTCCCTGTTGTGTAACATTTTTCGTATCACATTCTTGTATTATTGTGCTACACTGTATTGCAGTGTTACACTGCACTGTTGCTATATCGCTGTTAAATTATTATTGTTATTCTTTTCATTATTATTATTATATTGTTCTTGTACTACTATTCTGTGCTATTCTTATTTCCGTGCATTTGTGTCACATAGTTCTCATCATATCCTCGAATCATTGCGGTTTGCTGCTCTCATTCTGTTCTTATATAACTGTGGTAAATGATTTATTATATTCTCGTAGATAGATAGAAAAGGAAACAGCGTGCGATTCGCTAATATGGCTCGCTGTTCCCTTTTTCTGTTGTAGCATTGTGTTTGAATGTTTTTATGATTTTGTTTGTGTAATATTGCGTCGTGCCTTTCGTACGATATATTTGGAATTTTTGGTATGATTATTTAAATGTTCTTATATTATTGTTACGTTGTTCTTATTTTGATGTTCTTTTATGATTGTGTTATATTGTTCTTATTATCATATTGTTATTATATTACGGTGGTATGCTGCCCTTATTGTATCGTATCATTGTGTCACATTGTTTTGATTTCACTGTTTTTGTGTGACATTATGATTTATTAGCATTTATTTTTATTATATCATTGCATTATTTTGGTCTTATTACATTGTTCTTGTATCGTGTTTTCTTATTTTTTGTTCTGTTATGGTTGTGCTTTATTCTTCTTGTTGTGTTGCTCTTGTGTTGCTCAGGTTCGGGTTCATGGCGCGCTGTTGTGATTCCAGTGTTGTGTTCACTGGCTCTTATTTCCTGTTTGTCTTGATTGCGGCCTTCTGATTGGTCCTTCAGAGTCGGACGTGGCGGACTTTGACGGCAGGAGCTCCCTGCTCTACCGATTCAACCAGAAGTCCATGTCCACGGTGAAGGACGTGATCTCGCTGCGCTTCAAGAGCCACCAGGCCGAGGGGGTCCTGCTGCACGGCGAAGGCCAGCGCGGCGACTACGTCACCCTGGAGCTGCACCGCGGGAGGCTGGCGCTCTACCTCAACCTGGGTGAGCGGGGGAGGAGGTGGAGCTTAACG
>CAAKHG010021121.1:0-16548 GCA_901007715.1 Dactylopterus volitans
TCTGCTTTTATTGCTGACGGAGTTGCGCCTGTTTCTGTCTGCGCCGCGCTGCGTGCGTGCGAGTGTGTGTGTGTGTGTGTGTTTGGTGTGTGTGTGTGTGCGGGGGGGGTGGTGGCCGACGTTTCTAAATGTGCCTTCTAAGAATACCTACTACCGAATGACACACCGTGTGCTTATAGTAACGTCAGAGATCGCTCCCTCCAAGAGCACTTGTTTTATTGTGGTTTATTGTTTTATTCAGCTGCATTATGAGTCAACGAGCAGACAACTAAAACGCTGCAAAAAGTCAGAAAATCTTACCGAGTATATTTTCTCCAATGTCTGCTGCTCAGTAAGACATGAGTACACTTACATCATATCCATCTGTCACTTGTTGCGAAACAAACAAAAAAAAACAAAGCAAAAAGAAAACCTCGCATGAGATTGATGATGGCATATATTTTGGGATTCAGTTCAATAGTATTAGTGCGAAATCGTTACATAAACTTTTCCTGGTGACACTCTTCCTATAGAGCAGCTAAGCGCCGTGTTCTTTATAGATTTGCAGAGACGGCGGCCGTATGAGCCCGCACTCGCCGGGAGTCACATAGGAACATGACTCGTGGAACGTAACCAGACATAAGCTGGGCAGATATCTGCGTTAACCAGCTGTCTCGAGTTGTTGGGACTTTAATGGACTCAACGATAAGGCGCTTACCGTCATGCTTCTGCGACACTTCTATGGAAAAAAAAAAAACGTTAGACTACATAGGAACCATGAAACAAGTCATCTTTCAAGTGATCAACAGCTCTTTGTCTTGATAGTATTGAAAGCTGAATGTCAGGGATGGAAAATGCTAACAGTACCCAGAGTCCAGGTATGGCAGTTTTGGTTGTGTTCATCTGATCCAGAAGAATCCCCGTGATTCGGTTCAAGTTCCATCTTTTTTTTGTTTTTGTTTGTTTATCCTAAACTTTCCATTGTCATGAGTTTTTCTGTATGTGTATGCAACACGTGGCTTAAACTCACAGGGGGCACAAATTATCGCCACCAAAATCTTAACGCATTGTTCTCCGCGACGCGTGTCCGCCCTCGCCAAAGCATTTCATCATAATCTGCTCGCGACAACAGACAGACAAGAATCATATCCTCGGCGGGGTGAGATGTTCTTTGGGACGTTGCATCCTGGTGGGCAGCAGAGCTTCAGCACCGGCGGCGTCGAGTGATTATTTGGATCCCCGGAGTCTTTTCACTAGATCTTTGGATGCCGTAACGCCGTCACCAGTGCTCATAATGAGAGGAGCCGCGGCGAGACGGCACTCCGACATACCACTAAATAGACTCTGGCATTGGTCTGGGAGACGGGAATGCGCCATGGCCTTCCGAGCGATCTCCCCTTTGTCCCGGCTCGCCCTGTTTGAAAAGACTTGATTGAAATGAGCCTCATTGAGATGTACGGCCTCCGTGCTGCCTCGCGTGCGGATGCACGTTTTTCGGAGCATAAAGGTCGCGGCGGCATGGCCAAAGTTGTCTTTTTTTTATCGGGGAACAAGTCATTCGCCGTCGCTTTGTTCTCCACTCCCCGTGTTCCTCTGCCGCCGCTGCCGTTTGGCGCACACACTGTCGCTTTTCCGATGTGGAAGTGCTTTCTGCAGAGAAAACATATATATGCCCTCACAACTAGCGACACGCACGCGCGCACGGAGACGTACAGTGCATGCGCTCGCACAGCGTTGCTGCATCAGTCTTAACGCCTCATCTACAGCGTCTCACAAAGAAAATCTGATATCTCCCCCCAGTAACGGATCATCTCACAGACTCGCAGCTCCTTCTCTGAGACACTTGTAAACTCAAAGTGCAAATTGAAACATGAAAAATGCAACTAAAGTGGTGCTAGAAGATGGATAACAGCCTCTAAGTAGATACCAGTGGATACTCTGTGTTTGGGGCGGATTTCTCCCAACAACAACAACAAAACGTAATTTGTCTTTGGACCGAAAGACCATGATTATGTACGATACCAACATTATTGGTATCGTACATAATCAGATTGTAGCATATCGTACAGTCGAGATTGTAGCATCTGAGGCGCATCAAAAAAAACTGGTGTATGTTATCTCAGTGTCTGTAAAAAAAAAGAAAAAAAAAGAAAAGAAAAACATGACGGGTGAGTCTCAGAATATTAATATCATTCTAAAATGTTATACAATTTTTACCCAAGAGACAATTCACTTAGGAATATTGCCTTGAATCACTGGCATAATTGGTCTCCTCCAGTCTCACTTTGATGTAAATAACATTAGCAATTTTCCAGTCATTTCGCATTGATCTCCCACTGCAGAATTCTGCCCCGAGAAGCAGCTGCAAATTGAATGTCTTAAACTGGAGATGTGAAGCATGCATTTCATTCACGTTGTCAGGAGAAACTGCACTACCTGAAAGATGCAGCATTATTGGAATTGATTCTGCGCCGCGCCAGAGGACATTTCTGTGCACCTTACATTTAAAAAAAAATGAACATATGAAACGGTGTATCTCCACAATGCACTCATATTCAATTTGATGGACAATACAGAGTCACCGGGTTACATTATGCCCGCTTAGCATGCTGTCAGCCGCCATTCCCGAGCTAATTTTTTTTAATCTGTCTCGTTAATGTGGCTTTTGTTTGGTGGTTGTTGTGCCCCATTTTATTGCTGTAGCCATTCCTTCTTCTTCACTCCCCGTGACCTTCATCACACTGATTGGGCAATTTATTGTTCCTACTTCCTCATCGTGTCCTTGATTGGAATGAGTAGCTCGCAAGAGTAAGCGTTGTAGAAATTGTTATGTTGTTTCTCTGTGCTCCTTCTCTTAATGGGCTCCATCAGAGCTGCTGATGGCGGGAAACCTCGACGGCATATAAAGCAAACGACTTTAATTACACGTGGTCATTCTGAGACGCAGAAGCGGAGCTGCGGCGCCACGTAGATGCGGAATGTTTTCCGCGTTGCGCCGCCGCCGCCGCGACCCCTGCCGTCGCTGTTGTGAGATTTCTTATTGAATAATTCAGATGACCTAATCAGCGATTATGACCGCTCGCTTTTTGTTGTGTGGATGAAATGGAGTTCACGAGACAGTTTAGATCACTTTCAACAAAATGAGCTCAAATGTTAAACGGGGCAGCATCAGAGAGCATCTCCCTTATCATTTTAGATAACCAGCCGATAAAGGTCATTTTTGTCATCTTCATCTGTTGGAAGGCAATTAAAGCGGCTATTTACATGCAGAGCAGCCCCCCCCCCCTCCCCCTACACACCAGTTTTTGACTCTGCCTCTTGGCTGATGGCATCACCACTGCTTAAATCCTTGAGCCCATAAACCCCCACCATGGTATATCATGGCATTATAAAATACCTTGGGCACATTAAAGATTAGGCGGGATAAATAGAGATATAGACGTAAAGGGTTTCCTACGATTTCACACTGGTTTTAGCATGTGAAATTATTCCCTGTAGTCTTCAGCCAGCCCCGCACATTGCGGCGTGCACGGCCGTTCAGGCTGAAACCTAAAACTGAAAAGACTCCATATCTTCGTCTGATATACATGAAGGCTCTCTGCAGACTCTGTGCTTGTTTCCAGGTGTTTATTGCAGCCTTTTGCTGCCGCAGTTTGTCCAGAAGCAAGTCTCTGCAGGAGGCAAAGCGGCATCCCTCCCCTGAGTTTATCGAAATGTGCATATTCGGAGACCTGACGGTTTTCCAAACTAACACTGCTATATTCCGAGTCGGACATAATTCTAAACATACAGCCGTGTCGATCCCACAGCAGATATTGTCGGCCCGGTTTTCAGCACTGAATTACGGGGCAGAATGTTTGTAATCAGATCAGTGGGTTTGAATTATTGCACTGTACGGATGCCATTATAGCATATTAGCTGGCTAAACTTAAGCCAATTGAATTGCCCAAGTAACTTAGCAACGACAGAGTGATTTATGTGGTTTTCAGGAGTTTGGACGGTAATGTAATGTAAACGAATGTGGTGGAGCCGGAGATCTCCTGTGTGGGTCGGGCTTTGTTTGGGCTGCGCGGAGCACACAGAACGAGCCGCACAAAAAGGCATATGCCTTTGTCAACATGATTATAAGCAAATGAGGTGGCAACAAAACTAAAGAATGACTCATCCTTTTCCAACGGCAGTTACTGCAGAACAGTCGCGTCTCTTCTTTCTGTCCGAGAAATCTACATTAATAGCGGCATAAATCACTGATAGTAGCATTTAGACAAAGATAGTGTGGCGCACAGATTTAACATGCCAATAATTGCTTGCACTGAGACGAGGCAGACGGTTCCCATAAAAGTCTTGCAAGAGCATTTGCTGACTGTCAGTGGGAAATTATTCCCAATAGAGGAAGATTAAAACGTTAGCAACATGATCCTGTCCTGTAAATGAGGCTTGAAAAAAAGCATCTCCTTCCCTCTTTTCTAATGTAATTGGTCGCCGGAGATTAGATGTCCCATTAACAGTTTATTGATAGTATTTGTAGGATTTGCCATAAAATGACATATTGATTTTCATAAGCTACAGTAAAGTCAACCGTAACCCCGTTATAATGGCATCGGAGCTGATGAGCTCTGATGGCGCTGTGCAGGCTGCGGGTTTGCGCTGTTGATGCAATTCCCTATTTTCAGTATGTGGCCCACGTCCTGCGCTATTTAACACCTGAGTGTCAAAGCCACACAAGGTTAACAAAGCAAGACATCATTTTCATTAGCGGAGCCACTTGAGCTAATCATAGAGAGCTCTCGTGAAGTGATTATGTCAGAAACATAATTAGTGTCCTCATGACGTCAAGACATCATGTCTGAAATTGGACAGCTGCAGCAACTTCTGCACACTTACGATGGAGGTCATTCTTCTCGTTACAGGAGTATGGAGCCAAACCTTTTATCTTGGCTCTGAATACGGCTGCTCCATAAATTTGAGACAGTGCCAACAGGCAATCATGTCTTTTAAGTCCATTAAACATTAACCACAGAGCAGGTTGTCTTTTTGATGACAGTCTAGGATTGAATAGACTAAGCGCATTCCAGGTTCACATATATTTTCCCCCTCAGGTAGTAGGAGAGGGAGGATCAGATATTATCTCTTGATGATGCAACCGTCTCCATCCATCTATACATACAGTCTTCAAACCTCCAGGAAAGTGCCTGTGGGCTTAACCGGCCTCAATAGTCCTCAATTGAGCCCCCGCCTATAGTCCCAAATACCTTTAAGTGTCAGTTTACTGTTGCTTAGGTGTCACATCTGAACACATGAGGAGCAGCCCTCGCCTCATTGAAACCCACAAACACATTTATCTTCATCATGATCCTTTTGCCTTTAAGTCTTTGATTCCGGCTCCACACACACACACACACGCACGCACACACACACACACACACGCACACGCACGCAGCATGCAATAGCAAACAAATTAGATTTGTGTGCCTATTTCCACAAGGAAATACACTAAAATCAAGTAATGATGAGCTACGGTGGACTGGAGCCTTGCTGATTTAAGAGTTTGCATGCAGCAGAGAGCAAACTACAGATTGAATTCTCCGTGATGTTTGATGGATTCTGATCCTGAACTGCCATTCTGGCCTTGCGGGACTTTATTGACTTAAATCTGTTTCCTTGATTCAAGTTAGACTAAGCTCTCAAAAACTCTCTACATTTAGTTCCGGTACTTCGTCTCGCAGGTGAAAAAACATCTGAATGTCATCTCATGCATCCAAATCAGAATGTACTGCATAAAAAAATATATAAACAGTTTGATAACATTCAAAGCTTTTTTTTTTTTTTCTTGCTAGAAAACAGCGCGGTATCCTCAAAGTCATGGGTTCTCAAGAGTTGGCTTTCATTCAGTGCTTCATTGACAAGATTTACCCTTCATGATTTCTCTGGAACCATCACAATGATTCACCCTGGGTGCATTTTCATACATATTGTACTGCACCACAACAAAAAGACGGCTTTATTCTTTTGATCTCTTCTTTCTGAACTCCTGGCTTAGGAGAGACATGGTGAGTTTATCTGCAAAGGTTCATATCTGGCTCTCCTCCTGGTCCAGCTCA
Organism: Dactylopterus volitans; assembly: GCA_901007715.1. NCBI lineage: Eukaryota > Metazoa > Chordata > Actinopteri > Syngnathiformes > Dactylopteridae > Dactylopterus > Dactylopterus volitans. The sequence goes on from CAAKHG010021121.1 coordinate 6,081, forward strand.
GGTCCCATTAGCATCCTGGCTTCAAGACTTGCAAGTGTTGAGAAGCAGTGAATTGTCTCTCGCAAAGTTAGCTCTGCAGCCTTGTTCTTTATACCCGGAAAGACACAACGAGCTGTAGCACAGGCTGACCCGGTGCCCGAGAGGAGCATCCCGTGTGTTGATCTTCACAGATGGCCAACAGGATGTGGGGGCATGGGGGTGAAGAGGCAGGTAGAATCCAGGCCATCGGCAGATTAATGGAAGCTGAACACCAAAGCTGTGAGTCAGATCTGAACGCGGTCTGGATGTGGATGTGTGGCTCAAGGCCACGCACCTACTGTCCTCCGTGGTTCTCCCATGTCACCTCACAGCGGTTCCCCCCCAAGTGGATGTGACTGCAAACGCACCATGGCCAAGGGGCTTTCATCACCTCCTCCAGCCACTCCAGCATCCCCTCACATCCCAGGTGAGCGGGCAGCCTCGCGCGGTGATGCAAACCATCCAGGGCATTCATGTTCTCTCTGCTGTCGGCGCGTCATTTTTTCCCCCCCCAGAAGTTGTATGAAATCAGTTGAGCTGCATTGTGCATGACCTTTGTATATTCAAGATACGCTGGGTTCGCCACAGTTTCACCCAAAAAAAAGTTTGGTATAATACCTTCCATTTCCATGAATTGGTTTAAGTAGTTTATAAGTTTCCAATAATGAGGCTCTCGCTCCAGTGCACTGTGCCCTACATTCGCACGAGCTGCAAACACCAGTGTGTATCACGGAGTTTGAGCAGTCACGCAGTGCAGCACCAGATTTGGAAACGGTAACACAAGGACATTTTTGCATAACTTTGCAAGGAATATCGAACTGTCAGAACCCTGAAATACGTGATAATAATGATGATAATTTAATAATCCAGGATAGTCAATTGATTTTCGGCTCATCAGGTGTCAGATTTCAGGCTTTGAGTTGTCCCAGTTTTTCTCAACTTCAGGCCCAAAGTTGATTTACGTAAAATCTTTACCATGTTGTCTTCTTTCTTTGCTTCTTATGATCCGTGTCCAAAGGGATGTTTTTTTTTTAAGGGTTGCAACACTTCCCGGCATTGGACACTTGACAAGCACTTTTCCATGCTGCCTGCTCCTCAGTCTCAAAATGGGCCGGCTTGTTTAAAAAACTTTCTCATGTATTCCACGGCAGCGATTTCAGAGGCTGCAACTACCTCTGGGCGCCCCTGATTTGCGAAAAGTAGCCTAAACCCTCAAGTTAATGCAATTGAAGAGCTGCCAACGCAATGCCGCATTCTCTAAAATTGAAATGCGACTAAATGCATTGCACAGCTGCTTACATGGACAAAGGATGGAAACCAGGAATAAGAAGGGTGGATGCCGTGGATCGTTAGACCTACTTTGCATCCAAAATGACCCAATGCTTTCTGCATTTATCAATACTTCCGCCTCAAAAAAAAGCTGATATGCCATGTGCCAGCCATCCCTGGGTGTCAACTCGCCGGCTGCAGATTCAGAGCCCCTGACGGAATGAGGCCATGTTATGAACCACAAAGTGACAGGTAGTTCAGCATGAGGATGTAGAAATGTGGCTTTAAAGCTACATTTTGCATCTGAGCATGCTATTGCCACACATTCCACGTCCCCGCCAATAGGGGACAGTATTACTGGAAAGTTGGGGTGAAAAGCTAACTTCCTTGTGATGAATGGGAAGGCGGAGCTCTCCGCTTACCAGATGATTTAGATTTCTGCACTGGAGTTTTGTCCCTGGAGTGCCCGGAGTTTTGTCTATAGACCGAAAGAATGAGATTGAGGATACAAGCTGACAAATTGAGCTTTTGTCTGCTTTTTTTTGTCAGATTTTTTTTTTTTTTTTTTTTAAGAAAAGCTCTGTGTTTGTAAAGCGCCTGAACAAACAAACAGCACCAAAGGCAGGACATAAAACGGGAAACGGATCAATGAGGTATGCAGTTATTCCTCAGAAGTCTTATTAGCCATTAATTTGCCTTCCTAAATACTGGCCTTTTGAAAAAAAAAAAAAAAAAATCAGAATCAGCTCCTGCCTCATTAATTCCCCATTTCTTCACCACCTCTGTGTTGTTCAAATTTCCTGCTTCCTCCCGTCTTCCAATTTTCCGTCACATTCTATGTCCAAATGTCAAGTAGCAGCTGCCAGTGGCTTGCCATTGCAGTGTGCGCTCATAAATCTGGGCTAATTCCCCACCTCTCTTCCGCGCCGTATAAATCTTTTCACTCACAAGAGCACTGGTCCTTTTGATGAATGGGGCTAGAGAAAAGACTGGGTGCCAGCCGAGCCCCAGCAGAGCACATTGTCCGCACACACACACGCTCGCGCGCACACACACACACACACACTAACACAGACAATGGAGATGCCAAAGTGTTAAAGTCAGCAGCAGCAGCAGCAGCAGCCTGTCTGTCTGTGAACTGGATGCTTCTAATGTAGTTTCAGCACAGAGGCCCTAATAAGCTACATTTGTTCTCTTAAAGGTTTAATGCGTAATACCATTTTTTCCCCCCTCAAATGACAGCAATTTCCCGCAGTGACGAATACTACAGCTGCAAAAAATCCAAAATGAGCTGGATGTTTTAATGTATTGCGCAGAAGAAGAAAATCCAACAAAGGGTGATAAAGAGGAGGGTTTTTTTTTTTTTTTTCGAGATTCCCTGAGGATGTTTTGAGGGCGGTGTTCAGACTAGCACAAGAGCAAAGGTGAGGCTTAACTAAGCATGGCGCCGGATCCGTTAATTGCCTACAACATAATTGCCAGGGCTTTGGTGCAGAAGACTATATAGTTTGTTTTCCACACAAGCGCAGCCGCGGGTAGGTGCTGTGCTTAATTAGAGGGAATGAGGGTTTGTGCAGCCACTAGCGAACAAACAGTTGTTATTTTGTGCTTCATTAATGCCAGCTGCTTGAGTAGGCTCAGCTGATCTCCATGTCAACTCATATTACCAAGTCAATCTTGCAGCGGAGAAACCAATCATAATCGATCCCTTTGCCTCACCGGAGGCAAGAAAGAAACAGGGAAAAAAATAACCCTATCTGCTTATCAAGTGCCAGACAGACTCCTTCAAAAAGACATCTTGATGTCATGGCCCCTTGGCGCACTCTGGGCACTTGTCCATCACTTTGAACAGTAAATTAAAGTGCGACATATCACATCAGTCATTATGAAAAAGCCCGCTCATGGCGCCTCTCCATCGCGCCCAACTATCTTCTCCACCTGATGCTTCACCAGGTGCTGAAGGAAACGCTGTTGTCTGTCTCCAGCTGGCAAAGGCGCTTGTCATCTGAGCCGCGAAGATACCGCGAGCTTGAAAAGATGCACCACTGTCTCAAACATTTGAAGTGAACATCGTCCCTGAGCCGCAGTGGCTAGATTATCTTATCAGCAAGCGCAAGCCGAGACGGCTTTTTGGAAAAAGGCCCCGAAAGCCGTGCTGTGGAATGTTGCAGGAATGGCACTCGGGAATGATACATTTGTAGGGATACGTGGTATCATTTTGATGGCGTCCACGCATGCACACACACACGCGCACGCACACCTCCGAGGACCTCACGGTGTAGCCGACGGTGTGTGCGCGCAACTTTTATTATCAGGTCTGTTGGTCACCACAAGTGTTCCACAGGTCCACGCGGCCCGCCTGTCTTTGAGGCAAACGCTGCTCATCCGAGTCTTCAATAAATGTTTCAAAGAGTCATGACGGCGCTAAATGACATCATCCTAATGGGGAGACGAATGCAGCATATTTCATCAGCCGATCTTTGAAAAAAAAAAACCTGTCTAATTGCGGAAAGCAGATGGGGGCGTGGGTGGCTAAATTTTGTGGGGGAGAAAAATATTGTCTCTCACTACAAAAGCGGCGTGCAGTTTTCATACTTCATCACCAAAATCACAAGAGTGCGCAACCATGAACGTCACTCGAGGACGCAGACGCCGCTATCGTGAGGCGCCCGCGCAGCTGAACGCAAAGGTTAAAAAGTTTTGAGAACAACCCAGTTAATTAGTTGGACGCTCGGGAGCGCCACCTGCTAATTGAGTCAACCCCCACCCTCCCGTCACCTCCACCGCCCCGCCCTGTCACCCCTGAATGTGACATACTGCCTGCCCAATAGGTCTCCCACCCCTCCCACCCAGTTGCGAGGAATGATGTAGAGATGTGGAGTGCAGGAACAAAGCCCCAGAGGAGGTGACTGGGGTAAAATATGAGCGCCTTGCCATTCCTGATGAAATGCTGAAGTCGCCTGTTACACCGGGGTGCCCTCCCCGCCATCATAGATCAGGCGGCACTGCCACATCTTCTCAGACAGCTTCAGTAAATCTCCCACCGTTTTTACTGTTTAAACTGTTACTCACTGGTTATCTTGAGCCATCCTGCCCCCAAGGAGAGTCTGCAAGAAGGAAGACTGCTGCTCAAGCGATGGCGCTTAAATTACGACTGTCCAATGTGTGATTTCAAGAATAATACCTTTACCTTAAAAGCACACTGATCTGAATGATGGACCATAGCTTTCATATGTTTCACTTCCACCAATCTGATTCCGAGTTGACCCATGGTAACCAATCATCTTGTTGCTGTCAGACTTTTTCTTCTCTGGGCTGTCATGCCTCTCATTGCCTCTCCCCGCCATCTCACCGGAGCCGGTCTTTAATTAAAGTGATGAAGCTACAGGTTCTGCAAAGTGAGATCCAGAAATTTATGATCAAGGTCACATGTGTCCAGCTCTCATCCTGAAGGTTTTACTCGAAAGAAAGTTTCTTGATGTCTTTTGCCTACCAAGGACACTGTGTTCCTCTGCAGAAATATAATCATGCTATAGCTACACAACAGAGGTGCATGAGGAGGCAAAATATACTGCACTTTCATGTTGATTCGAACAATGGGTTCGACCGGTGTACCAGAGAAACTGGTTTTTCATCAACTTTCATACAGTGAAGCAGCATCCGTGTGGGTTTCCAATTATTCCCGGTATACGTCGACACATCCCAGTCCACTCTATGGACGCAGTCTGCATTTTGCATCGGCAGTAAGTCTATGTTCTTGCTGGTAAAGGAGGTATCAGCAGGAATAATCTAATTATCCAGACATTAAGTGAAGGGCGCGCAGGGATTATGAGGTTAAGTACTGCATTCCATTAGCCGTCTGACACTTATCACCCCAATCAATTCATTACCTAAAATTATCTCAATATCAATTGAACAGACCCCAGCAAATTCCGCTAAACTGCGAGAGCCCGATGCTGCGTCATAGTTTCGGTGCTTTGAAGATAGTTAAACGCCAGAATCCTCTAAATAGCCTTGTTTCCACACACACACACACACACACACACACACACACGCTCAGGATGCAGTGCAGCAGGGGAAGCTGGGGATTAAGCTGATTGTCATTGGAGTTTGTATCAGGGCATGATCCCAGTTTAAATGTGTGGGAGGTGGAAAAAAAAAATGCAAGTTGCCCTCGGGTGCACGGAGGTCTACTTAGCACATGAATAATGTAATGAAATTGCTGGCGATTTATCCCGCAGTAAACACGCACTTTATAAAAACGTCTTCGGATGGGAGACGTCTGTGGGAGGTTGTGTGTTTGGACACCTCCAAAACAGCGCTTGTTTGTACGTCAGCACTTGGATGCATGTGTCTTGAGTGCATGCCACCGAGTGCATGTTTAAGCGTGAACCCTTGGCAAGGTGCTGGCTCGTACAGCTCATCACCAGTGATGGCCGCGTGTGTGCGCGCGCGTGCGCGCGTGTGTGTGTGTGTGTGTGTGTGTGTGTGTGTGTGGGGGCTGCTGTCGCCTGTCTTCAATAATTCCTCCTCCCTTGCCTGTCCCAGAATCTCGCGGCTGTTTCATGTCATTCATTAATGGATGCCCCAGGGCCAACAATAGCTCACTACAGCCTTTTATTACTGTCACTTCAATCTCAGAGCTGTCAAGGTCAAATCTGCTTCACTGTCGTTCACCTGTCACACACAGCCTTCTGACATTTGTGTTATAGGGAGCAAAGAGGGATGTGCGTGTGTGTGTGTTTGTGTGTCTGAAAAAGAGAGAGAGAGAGGGAGAAAGAGAGGCAGGTTGACAGAGGAGTAAAGGAAGGGAAATAATAAAATGCCAGGAGAGCTGCCATGTGAACAGATGTAGTCTGTTCTCTGTCCTTGATTAAGCATGATGAGTGTGGCTCCTATGAGGATACTCCGCAAAAAGTAAATATATAAAGGCAATCTGTTTCCTGAGGAGAATTTTTAATCACAGCATCATTGGGTTCGAGATGGAAGTAGTCACTTATCAAAGACTGTAGAAGACTTAATAAACATCGAACGGCGCATTTGCCACAAACTGAAAGAGTTATTCCAAGAATCTGCATTTGACTGAATGCACTCAAACACAATGACTATGCAGTGTGGCTGTATGCAGTGCGGTGAAAGGATTGAAAAGGGGGCACATTTGACATACACAGTATGGACAGGCACTAAAATAAAATCAATTTGCGCCATGCATAAAACCTCAAGGTGAAAGATTCGACGCACTGGTCAAATGCACAAATGTCCCATTGTGAGAAAACTGCGAGAAGCTCTTGCATGAACATGCAGTATTAAGTTTACACGTGGAGAAATCGGTCAGCCAGTCCAGTTTAGCCAAGTGGAGGGGGAAGCTGCAGAATATTGCAGTAATGTAAACGGCATGTTCCATCATAACAAAAGAGGGTTGCCACCATTTCCAGTGATAACTTGAGAAAAAAAAAGAGGCTTTTATAACAGACTATCATACATCTAAAAGTTTGCACGGTTGCCAACAGATTTTGACAACAGGTGCATGCATCCGCATCTACTCCTGAGCTGCAGACGAGCGAGCAGTGCACTTGGCCGGCACTCACCAGAATTTTCTCGCACAGCTCTACTGAATTATCCATTTGTTAATTGCTGAGCTTGACGCATGCTTGGCCAACCACTTGTTTCCCCTGCTGGCTGAATTTGCACTCTTTCCCATTTTCCGCCGAAATTGTGACCTTTGTGTTTGTGCAACTCGCTGGCATGTGTTCATCACATGATTGTATTTGGTGGCTTGTGTGCTCTGGAATCCCGGAAATCAATTCCAGGAAGACGGTTTTATCCATGTCAAACCCTCAACTATGTCACATTGGGACTTTCACCCAAAGCACACTGAACAGTATACTGAGTTAAGCCCCGTTTCCACGAAGCAGTTCGGTTTGTTTCGGTACGCTACACATGACAACAGCAAATCCTGGATCTAGTTTGCATCTTCACCGCAGTCCGTCCTGCACATGGTAGGCAGGGTTTATTCCAGATGGTCATCATGTCGACCCCCCCCCCTCCACATCTTTCTGTCCATGCCACTGCGGCTGTCGAGGTCTTTGACACGACGATAATCACCGCAGAGCTTTCGGCATTGCTCGGCCGTTGGCTGGAAGCCCTGCACAGCCTCTCTGAGAGACCAGCTGGAGAACCTTCCTGTTTCTCACTGCTCCGTCCAGCTTCCGCTGTATCCCCCCCCACCCCCCACCCACAGAAAAATTAAAAGCCTGGAATGTCCTCTTTTGAAATCGATCATATATTTAAACATGGCACGTTTGTGTTCGTGATTTATTCCCACCGTCGCGTCTTGATCTCTGTGACCAATTGGGGACTGCAGTGTGTCTAGCCCCACCCTTTAGGCACAGGCTCGGTGTGCTAGGTGCCCCAAGGGAGGGGCTCCCGATATCAGGATGGTTTAGTATGGCTTTTTTGGTACCATCCACAACTTTTGTCAATGAAAATGCCAAAAAAATGCTTACCAAACTTAGCTGTATTATGGATATCAGGCTTTATGGGACTTATTTGTCAACTTCAAAAAAAGCAAATGGACCTCTCAGAACTGAGCTGACCATCTCTAGGCCAAGTGTTCAATGCCTGATTAGAAATGAATTTCGTAGCACAACCCTTAGTTCATACGGCCTTAGTTCAATGGCGCGGCATGGCTCAGTTGGTAGAGCGCCCGTCGATCCTCAGCTTCGACAGAGACTGTGTCGAAGTGTCCTTGAGCAAAATGCAAGATGGTGGGCAGGTTGGCGCCTTGCATGGCAGCCGCCGCCATCAGTGTATGAATGTGAATGGGTGAATGTGGCCATGTGTGTAGTGTAAAGCGCTTTGAGTACCATCAAAGGCAGAAAAGCGCTTTATAAATGCAGTCCATTTACCATTTCCAGGAACTTATTTACTTGGGTAGAGCAATTCCTCATAATCTGTGTGGTTTGCGTTTCCACCGCACCCCAAAGTTCTGGAAAATTTATTCCAATCAGGCTGATGACATATGGGATAGAAGGAACTGCACAACACCACTACACTTCATAGATGTAGTGCGGGTTAAACTCTAAACCCACACAGATTTACACAAATGCCCGCATTTAATTCTACTTCTGCTTGCATACAACTGTACCTATTTATTTTACATGTTTTGATGCCGTGTAAACGAACAGACATAGATATGAAACCAGAATTTTTTAATGAAATATAAATGAAAAGCAAAAGGTGCAAATTTTCAAAAATAAGTTGCCATGAGCTTGGCCAAAAAAAAAAAGTCAGTAAAGAGTTTGGGCTTCTGACCAAGTTTATAATCCTACGTTTATTATCCTGCCTTTATTATCCTACATTTAGCCACGCCAGCTTGTCGGCTATTCTTGCATAGTTGCCGACTGAATGTCTTCTTCGGCAAATACGCTCAAAAGTGCTCAAAAGAGCCTGAAGCTTGTCGTTTTTACACTTCTCATAGGTCCTCTTCCTTTGTTCCATTGTCCAAATGATCGAAACACAAACGGAGTAAAGCTTGTAGAAATGAAATAAACAAGTTTGGAGCCGAAGATTTAAACATTGCGGGTGAACAAAAAAAACGCTGCAAGTGTGTTCCACCAACCGGAGTTCTTCGGCACACAGTCCCACCCCCAAGAATTCCGGGTAACCTGAAAAGTCCTACTGCCCTACCAAGTACTTTTTTCAGGGAAAGTTTGGGGTCAAGGGAAAGTTTTTTCCTCGGGTAATTTCAATGGAAATGCTCCGAGGTTTTTCAAAATCCCGGGTAAATGAAAAAAGTTCCTGCGGTGGAAAAGGGGCTTGGAAAACCGCCTTGTTCCATTTTCGGGCGTGCCTGCAAACATTCACTGAGGGCTTGTTTACCAGAGTCGTGGCCCGACACAACACGCACACAAACCCTTGACCTGGGGGCTTGATGTGGACTCATACAGAGGAGGTATTTGGCTTCTGAAGGAGAGCTTAATCAAAGGCAACTGTTTGCAGATAAGTCAAGACCCCATGTGACTCCAGAAACTTCACTGAACATCTTTGAATCTCCTCCCAATCGGTTAGAGCAGACGAAGCCTATTGGCTAAGAAGTAAAACATCCCTCAAGTATAAGCCTAGTTGTTTGGGTATCAGTGTTTTCGTACTCATTCATTATCCTTGCTTGCGATCCTGAAGACCTCATGATAAGTCAGTCTTAAATAGCGCTTCTCTGTTCAATTTCATGCTCACACCAAAAAAAAAAAAAAAGCCCCCCCAATTTTTTTCTTCTCTTTTTTTGGTGATCAATTTTTGGGGTTGTTCTTAACAAAGACTCACTCTGTTGCTTTGCCTTTTTCACGGATGTAGTGCTTTTTTTTCTGAATTTCCACAGGCTGACGTTTCCTATCCCATGAATGTGGGAGATGCCGGAGCCGGCTGCAGCGAGGCCTCAGGGAGAGAGACGTCGACACGGAGTGCTCGCAGAGATCATCTGGAAGCTCCACAAGAACTTTGGACTCTGCTTGTAATAGCAGAAAACCTGGACTATTTTCAAGACAGACTGACAGCCAATTATAACCAGTTTTTTCTCCTCTCCGCATATTCCTTTTTGTATATATAACCCCTACTTTCCTCAGTTCTTCACTTGAGAAAGAGGCCGTTTTTCCCAACAGAGATTTCCTCCAATATCTTGTCTCCTGGAGTCTGTGTGTGTTTTTAACAGGCAGACCCATGGGTTTACAGTCTTGCAAGCTTTGCAACTCCTGCCCTCAGAGTAATGAGGAGCGCAGGCTGGCTGATGGTGGCTGCTGCTCCTGCAAGTGCGACAACTGGAGATATTGCTCGGACCGCTGCTGTGACATCTGCTGCCAGATGTGTGTGGACGTGTGTTCTGGCGTGTGTTCAGGGGACTGCAGCTACGCCTTCTGCACTTTCTGCCTCAGCCTGGCCCACAACTGCGTCTCATTTTTTACCACCCGACAAACCGAGAGGCTGCCGGCGTAACGTAAGTTTGATATCCACTGTCATTCAACGCATCTTTGCATTTACTGCAGCCCTCTCAACTAGTTTTATGGTCCAAATGACCGACTAAACATGCGCTGATGTCAGGTAGGTTTGTTTTAGCACCATAGAGTTGCTGTATTTTTTTTTTTTTCTTTCTTTTTGTCTTTCTATATTTCTTTCTTTCTTTGTCTCT